>JAPKLW010001402.1:70393-132386 GCA_026898455.1 Plectranthus barbatus | reverse complement strand
CTCTAGGGTTTGTGTTTTTCAACTGTGTTACAACTTATGAGAGAGAGATGTCTATTTATAGACCTAGGGTTTTATCCCTAATGGGCTCTTTGGGCTCAATTCAGCATATTTAATTGGGTCAGACCTGGGACCTAATGCAAATAATAAAGTGGGCCTATAAATTAATTAATTCACATGTCCACAACCCAGGACACAATTAATTAATTAATATTAATTCTTTTTCACCACAGAATTAATACTGACCTACCCCTTTATTACCACGTTGTGAGAACGGGTTGTATTAATTGAGAATCCCCATATTTAAGGTTACCGAACATCCATTAATTAATCGGAGCGTCTGACAAGCTCTAACTATAATTAATTAATATCTTATAATTCCTGAGTAGTACCATTCAAACCTTATCACTCGTGCCTGAACTTAATCAGCCTGCAGGACTTTGGCACGATGAATGTTATTGAGCTCCTAAGGGAATGTCCCCATCCTATTACTCGGATATGGTTACCTAAGTTCAGTCTCAGGCGGTACTACACGAACTCAGAAACACATACACGCACGCTAATACAAACAGAACAGAATCCAGAAAACAAATTGCAGAAATATTAAAAATAAGAAAAATAATACCTAATCCAAAAGTCTTTGAACAAGACAGTA
The DNA here is from genome assembly GCA_026898455.1 of Plectranthus barbatus. Lineage (NCBI taxonomy): Eukaryota > Viridiplantae > Streptophyta > Magnoliopsida > Lamiales > Lamiaceae > Plectranthus > Plectranthus barbatus. The sequence continues at coordinate 131,734 of JAPKLW010001402.1, read as the reverse complement.
ATGATTCGCCTTCGGACTATCCCCAGCAACGGCGCCAATTTGATCGATGCAAAAACCTGCATACAGATTATAGCATAGGACAAATAAATTTATAGACAACCCAAGGGTTGGTCGATCCCACAGAGATAGTGCAACGAGGGAGAATCATGTACTGAATATGGTTTTCAAAACATTTATTTGGGTGAATCAAACTTTGAAGGGGTTTTGTGGTTTTCAAAGCAAGTAATTAATTAGAGAAAATTCAAATATTAAAAAGCACATATTCTAGGGAAATCTACCAATCTGATCAACATGCAATAAACAAATATTCAAACCCAGAAACGATATTTTTGGTGGAAAATCTTTTAATGTGGAATCAATTCCTTGGTCGGGCAAATAAATCCTAAATTATTAACTAGTGGTTATCTCCTCTCGGTCTCAAACACACAAAGTTAATTAATTTCAATAAAGATTAGATTTATCCTACAATTGAATTCTTCTTGGTCGTACAGATAATCAAAAGTATTAAATCCTAACTTCCTATTACTAACCTTTACCTCTCGGTCCTTCGATTAATAACTAAAACCTACCTCAATCTTCATCTCTCGATCATTTGATGAAAATAGATTTAAAATAAAACATAGGATTTAAACCAATTTAAAGGGTTTGAACAATTGAATCTAAACATGCATCACAGATGGAGAAACCCTAGAACCTGTTTAGGGTTCTAGCCTAACATATTAAAGAAAGACATAGCAAGGAAAAATAAAGATTGCATTAAAAAGTAAAGATTCATCAACAAAAGTAAAGAGGAATTCTCCAATAATCCAAGAGAAAACTAAATGAAAAACTGAAACTAAAGGGGAGGAACTAAAACTAAAGGGAGACTCTAGGGTACTGCCTTGAAATCTCGAGCAAAAACAAGTATTTATAGAGGTAGAGGTGTATAAATTGGGATCTAGGGCTAAAAATATGATTTAACCATAAAAATCTCGAAAATTCCTTTTTTGGGTCCATCTCGGTCGACGTAGGGCTCATCTCAGTCGACACGGATACCCTTGCATCGGTCGATGTGGCCTTCGCGTCGGTCGAAACAGAGACATTTTCCCTCTTGCGATCCTTCTACGCAGTCTCACGGTTTTGGCCATAACTTTTACTCCCGAACTCCGATTGACCCAATTCCAGTTGCATTGGAAAGATAACTCAAAGATCTTTTCAATTCTGTGCTTCATTAGCTCGGATTCCAACTGTGGAAGAAGTCGTGACTGTTTCCTTGAACATCTGCTGCTTTCGGTACGGGTTTCCATTGGATTTGGCCTAAAACCTGCAAAAACACACCATGGCAAGCATAATACCCCTATAAAATTGACTCATGCTCGATTATTAACTAAAACTTAAGTAAATGCAAGAAACTAATAAGAAAACAATGTGATAAGTGAGGCAAAATACGAGCTTATCAGCGTCACCCTCTTAGTCCTCTCCATGGCGGCGATCGTCGATCCTTTCGAGATACCAACCTTACCGTTATCTACGATCATTCACATGGTGAATATCAAACCCACCTCAACAAATTATCTTCTTTGGCATGCTCAGATTGAATCTTTGCTCATCACACAAATTTTTTTTACATACATTGATGGATCTCTTGCTGCACCCGAGCATCTGATTGCTTCTTCATCCGGCGTTGGCTCCATCAATCCTGAGTACTCTAAATGGTATTCCCGGGATCAGCTTATTAAGTTATTTCTGGTTTCTACTTTAACTGAGAAATCTATGGCTGTCATTATCGGTGGTGCGACTTCTCGCGAAGTATGGATCGCCCTTTCTCGTGCATATAGTCACTGCTCTAAAGCCCGGGAACTCAGCTTAAAAGATGATCTCCTATCCATGAAGCAGGCGGATCTCTCTGTGGCTGAATACGGCCGCCGTTTCAAAGGCATGTGTGATCAACTCTCGAAAATTGGTCGTTCTATCGACCCTTCAAACAAGTCCCACTGGTTTATTCGTGGATTGGCTTCATCCTTCTCCACATTCACCGTAGCACAGGTGGCTCAGGAGCCTCTTCCTGAATTTGACACCTTACTCGCGTGCGCTATTAGCCACGAGCTTTTCATCCGCGGATCGGACTCGTCACCTGCCATGCAGCCCACTGCCTTCTATGCTGATTTGACGCCTCGTAACTACGGTGGAAAGAATGGTTCTTCCCGTACTCCCGGTCGTTCTAACAACGGCTCTAAGAAGAAACATCAGTCGTGGTGCTATTTCTATCGTCAACTTGATCATAATCCTTTCGACTGTCCGAAGCGATTTGATTGCTCGTTCGTCCGCACATCCCGGCCGCTGCCCACTACTCAGTTGGCCGAAGCCTTCTCTGTCCATTGTAATGTCTCGCCGCCTTCCACATCTGATTGGTACTTGGACGTGGGTGCATCCGCTCACATCTCCGCCGATACTTCCACTCTTGATAATGTGATACCATATTCTGGTTCGGATCGCGTCGTTGTTGGTAACGGTGATTGTCAGAACATCACCCACACGGGTTCCTTACCTCTTTCCGGTTATTTAAATTTAAATCATGTCCTTGTTGTTCCTGCTATCACAAAAAATTTATTATCAGTTACTAAACTTACACATGACTATCCTGTTGATGTTTTGTTTACTGATGCGCAGTTTCTAATTCGGACTCGGACTACCGGAAAGACACTTGCTTCAGGCGTGCGTAAGCATGGGTTGTATGTTCTCCAAACTCTAGCCCTCGCCCTCACGGCGATCGCTTATATGCGTCCCCCTTCTGCTTCCTTCGACCTTTGGCACAGTCAGCTCGGTCATCTGTTCGACACAGTCTTAAAGTCTCTTCGCAAGCTTAGTTTACTTAATTTTCCTTCCACTATTTCTGATAATAGTTTATGCAACTCTTGTCAGCTAGCTAAAAACAAGCACTGATCTTTTCCAATTTCTGATAGCCGATCTTCACACATTCTTGAACTAGTGCACTGTGATCTTTGGGGTCCTTCCCCGATTACCTCAAATTCTGGTTTTTGATATTATGCTATTTTCATTATTGATTTTCACAGTTTTCTTGGTTTTATCCTTTACGTGCAAAATCAGATTTCTATGATGTCTTTCTAAATTTTCACACCTTTGTTGAAACTCAATTCTCGTGTAAAATTCAGAAATTCCAGTCTGATGGTGGCACAGAATTCACTAACCATAGGTTTCGATCACACTTGGTTAAATCCGGGATTCTTCACCTCATGTCTTGTCCATACACTCCCACTCAAAATGGTAGAGCAGAACACAAACACCGTCATATCACAGAAATGGGTCTTTCTCTCCTATTTCACTCATCCTCTCCTCTGTCTTTGTGGGTCGAAGCCTTTAGCACGACAGTACACATCATAAACCGTCTCCCAACTCCGTTATTACACAACCGTTCCCCTTATGAACTCCTCTTCCAAAAGACACCCACCTATAACTCTTTCCGAACCTTCGGTTGCCGTGTTTATCCATGTCTCCGCGACTACACCAAACACAAGCTTCAACCTCGTAGCCTTCCTTGTGTCTTCATCGGTTATAGCCCAAATACAAAGGTTTCCTTTGTCTAGACCCGACAACTTCCCGTGTCTATATCACCCGACATGCCACCTTTGATGAAGCAAATTTCCCTTTCTCTCACATAACAACCTCTACTACTCCATCTAGGCTCGAGCTTACCTCCTACTTCGATGTCGACTCTAACCTTGACGTCGACTCTAGGTCTTGCTCGCCACCCTCCTCTCAACCTCCCTCATCTGAACCTAGCTCTCGTTCACCTTGCATTTTGTGCCCGACCGATGATGTTATCCTTCCCACACCAAACACCGTCGATAACCCTCCCCGAAGCTCCTCCATCACCGCCCGTCGACACTCCTCCTCAACCTATCGCTCTGGAAAATCGTCATCCCATGCAAACGCGCGCCAAAGTAGGTATCTTTAAACCCCAGTATCCAATTGATTTAAATATGGTTTTTGTTTACACTGCTTCTACAGCTTTACCGGAACCCCGTGGAATAAAATCTGCTTTAAAGGTTCCTCAATGGATGGATGCCATGATCAAAGAATTAAAGGCTCTTCATGAAAACCGCACTTGGACCTTGGTACCACTTCCGCCGAACACAAATATCGTTGGATCTAAGTAGGTTTACCTATACCAAACTCCGCGCTAACGGCTCAGTTGATCGTTATAAAGCACGGCTTGTTGCTCAAGGGTTTAGCCAAGTCTCTGGGTATGACTTCACTCACACCTTCAGTCCTGTGGTAAAAGCTTCCATCGTCCGGATTATTATCGCCATCACCGTTATGCACTCTTGGTCTCTTCTTCAACTTGACGTCAAGAATGCATTCTTCAATGGTGTTCTTGATGCGCTAGTCTTCATGGAGCAGCCTCCGGGTTTCACGTACTCTCGCAACCCTAATCATGTTTGTCGCCAGCAGAAGGCAATTTACGGCCTTCGCCAGGCTCCTTTGGCGTGATACCAGTGTTTCCGGAGTTTCCTTCTCTCTATTGGTTTTCTATGCAGCGCCTCTGATACTTCCTTATTTGTGTTCCACAAGGATTCTGCTATTATCTATCTCCTGGTTTATGTCGACGATATTATCATCACAGGCAACAACCCTACACAAATCTCGAATCTCATGACTCGCCTAGACAACGAATTCAGTACAAAATATTTGGGTAAACTTGGTATTTTCTCGGTCTGGAGGTGCATCATACACGGTCTGGCCTTTATCTCACGCAGACTAAATATGCTCTTGATATTTTGAAGCGCGCTAACATGACGGACACCAAACCTGTGTCCACGCCTTTGGCTCCTGGAATCACCTTTGCACAGGATGGTGCCCTATTCGAAGATCCAACATTGTATCGATCTCTACTTGGCGCACTTCAGTATCTCACGATCACTCGTCCAGATCTAGCTTACTCAGTCAATACTATGAGTTAGTTTCAGCAGTCTCCGACTATCGAGCACTTTCAGGCTTTGAAGTGTATGCTTCGTTGTGTTAAAGGAACTGTCCGATATGGTTTGACGTTCACGCCGGGTTCCTTCTCCTTGGTTGGTTATTCTGATGCGGATTGGGCAGCTGTCCTGACACCCGCCGTTCTATATGGATACTCGATTTTCTTAGGCCCTAATTTAATTTCTTGGAGTGCCAAGAAGCAACCAACAGTTTCCCGATCCAGCTGTGAATCAGAATATAGAGCTATTGCAAATACGGCTACGGAATTGATCTGGATATCGAACATTCTCCGTGAGCTAAAAATCTATCTATTCGACTCCAACTATTTTCTCGGACAATGCTAGTGCTCTATTCCTCAACCAGAATCCTATCTCTCACAAGCAAGCAAAACATATCGATATTGATTATCATTTCGTCCGAGAGTTGATTGGATGTAACAAGCTTCAGACAAAATTTATTCCGTCCGAAGATCAAGTGGCCGATATTTTTGCAAAAAGCCTATCTCGACCACTGTTTGAATTTTCGTGTCCAAGTAGGGGTGGAAATAGGCCGGGCCTAGGTAGGCTTTGCTCCGATAGGCCTGGGCCTTTGAAAAATCCACTAAGCATGGGCCTGGCCTATTTACTATCATAGGCTTTTATAAAGGCCTTAGCCTGACCTTTTTAGTGAAATAGGCCGGGCTTCTAGCCTATTTAAGCCTATTTTATATATTTTTTTAAAAAAATATTTTTAAATTAGAAATATATTATTTGTTTTATAAATTAAATATATGTATATATATAATATAACTTAATAAAAATAAGAGAAACTATGTAAATCTATTTCAAACTTGAAATGAGTTCTTGAATCTAATTTAGACTTTAGAATATAAACTATTAGTATAAATATTCAAGTTCTATTAAATTATGAATTTAATTTTTTACATACAATAATAAATATATCTAATAATTATATAATATATTATTTAAGTAGGCCGGCCTGTTAGGCTTGAAAGGCCGGATTTGAAGCCCGAGCCTAAGTCTGTTTAATTATATAGGCCATTAAAGAAGCCTAAGCCTGGCCTTTTAATGAGATAGACCGAGCCTATGTAGGCTTTAAGTAGGCTGGGCCGTAGGCCCCTGCCGGGTAGTCTGACCTATTTTCACCCCTATCTCCAAGCTTCGACTATCTCCGTCTTTGCTTGCGGGGGGTCTTGAGATATATATCTTAGATTTAGATATATCTTGTATAGCAAGTTATATATACCCTAGATAGATTTGATTTCTTTGTATTATATAAACCATGTTGTACTTTATATTTACATTGAGTGAAATACAATTATTATTTCCCTACACAGCCTTTTGCAAATTATATGGCGCTTACATTGATTTTTGTCTGGTTTTTGTTTGAATTGTTAAACAGTGAAAGTTTTATTAACACATACAATTATCTCCAGTGGCAGCGGATCCAGAATTTGTTGATAGGGGTGGTTGCACCAAATTTTACAGAACAAAAATATACAAAATTGAGTATAACTGAAAAAGTTTATAAGCTCTCCATCTTAAACCCTCCTCGTACTCTCATATTCCTTATTTCCAATCTCATTTTCTTCTTTACAACTTACCTATGAGAAGGCTTACTTATAAAAATATAGGATTGATATAATATTTAAAAAAAAAATTGATTAGCCAATATTAAAAATGCATTTAGATCCGCTCCAGGTTATATATCCCTAAAAAACATTCATAAGTGGTTTTGGCCTCATCTCTAAAGTAGATCGGTACAATATAAATTATTATCATTATTATTTTAATTTCTCTATTTCTAGCGATGGAAAGTGTTTATAGCAAAAATTAATAGAGATTTCTGTTGGCAAAAACTTATTAGCGATGGAGATTATATATTTGTGACAGAGTATTTTAGTAATAAAAAATTTTAAAAATGTAGAAACTTTTATATGATCACGATGTTGACACGAGTACATGCACAAGGTACGGTTAAAACATTTCAAATTGGAAATTTTTAGTTTGAATAGTCCCAAGTTAGGTAAGGCTAAACCCTAAATCCTACAGATTGATCCTATTAATCAAAATAATTTTTTTTATAATTATACAACTATATATTTCGAACAATCATCGTATTTTTTAGTTATATATTTAAAGTTATATAATTATATTTAATTCAAATATTTTTAATAAACAATTAAATTCATAAAAATTATTTCATCATTATGAGATGACAGATTCAGTTCAAACGACTCAAACCAATTAAAGCTGACCCAGGGTCATGGGCTAGAGCTCACCAAACACTAGCCCAGGAAGACTACTTCAAAATCAACCACTTCAACCACCCAATCATCTATATCTATATATATATTAAAATAATAACGGAGGGTAAAACAGTAAATTTATAGTTGTACTAATAGTTCATTAATTAAACTATTAAGTTAATTTATTATAAAGTTATAATTATTTTACTTAATTTAAATGTATGAATGATCTTATGATCATTGTTTTAAAATATTTGAAATAAATGTGAGTTTTAGAATATGCTGAGAGAAAGAAAAAGTAATTGCTTGAACTTAATTTTTCTATAATAGTATGTTGAAAGTTTCTACAATAATAAATAAGACAAATTATTTAGCATTAAAATTTATAAATTATAAAGTAAAATCCAATATATGAAAATATATATATATATATATATATATATATATATATATATATATATAGAGTAGTGATCATATGAGAATAGTTTTTTGTATGAGAAATAAGAATAAATCTTAGCCTTTGATTTTGTGATTTCAACGCTCATGATCTATTTTACTCCGTGTGCAGTTTTCCTCGATTATCCTGCAGTTTTGCAAAATTAAGGTTATTTTTGTAATTTTAGCTTTTTTTAAATCTGAAATAGTATCTCATTAGATTTTTATTCCTTTCTTCACGCGATTTGATTTCTTCTTCCTTCTTTGTTCAAATTGATTTATATTTCTTTTGTCAATCATATTTTTTTTCTTTGTTTCTGGATTTCGCATTCGTGTTCGGTCTCGACGTTGTTAATTATGCATGAATATAGTTTAAAAAAATTTGTTTTATTCAGATCGACGTTCATTTTTTCTATTATATTGTGCATCTTTAGTGTTAACTTTGTGCATTTTTGTATCTTACATGTTCATTTATTCCTTCTTTGTTCGAATTGATTTATATTTCTTTTGTCGATCAGATTTTTTTTTCTTTGTTTCTGGATTTCGCATTCGTGTTTGGTCTCCACATTGTTAATTATGCATGAATATAGTTTAAAAAAATTTGTTTTATTCAGATCGATGTTCATTTTTTCTATTATATGTGCATTTTTGTATCTTACATGTTCATTTATTCCAAAGTGTGTTAATAAGATGAAGCATTTTAAGGGCATAGTTTTAAGAACTGTTGATGTTGGTATTGAGTTTTATAGAGACTACGATCGTGTTGTTGCTTTGAAGAAGAAGATGTTTAATTTTTTTTAATTCGTATTTATGTAAAAATGAAGTAAATCGGGCTTAAAATGCAGGTTGTTGTTTGTGTTTGAATATTTTTACAGTTTTAGCCTTTAAAGACTAAAACTGCACGATATTGGGGCAAAAATGCCGCGTTTTTCAATATGCTGAGAATGAATCATGTTCGTCGATTTGATGAGATGGACGCGCGAGATTTATTCTTATTTCTCATAGTAACTTCTATTCTCACCTGATCACTACCCTATATATATATATATATATATATATATATATATATATATATATATAAATCTACATCTAGGAGCACAAGTGATTAAGCATTTGGTCTATGATTAATTAATCATATTTTTTACTCACATAGAAACACTCACTCCCCATTTAAATAGTATAATCCAATTTAGAAAAATAAATTAAAATAATGTATAAACATTATTTAAAGAAAAAAACTAACATTTAGGCATATAAAATAAAACTTACTAATTATTAAAATAGATATAAGTTAATATAATATGTATATATATATATATGTACACTATATATATAATTTATGTGTTATCATATTATTGTAGCTTACGAATTTTAAAAAATTATATTATTTTTCTATAAATAAAATATTAAAATAAATATTTTAATATAAAGAATTAAAGTTCCCACGCATCGCGTGGGTGCAATACTAGTTTTTATATTTAATTAGTTCCTCTTTCTTCTATGTCATCAATATCATCTTAACCCACCACATCAATTTTACATATTTTATCAACAATCATCCAACCACAATATTAAATATATTTTTATTTAATTTTAAATTTATTATTAAAATTAATAATTATAATAAAAAACATAATTTTTAAGGGGATAAAATACAATATGATATAGTATATATGCTAATTTGAAAATAAATAATATATATCAATATTAATCTCTATTTGTAGAGAAAATATCATGAAGTTTAATATATTTTTTACTTTCATATGAAATATATATCTATTTTACTATTGTAATAACAAATAAATAAATAATTAATATATTTGAAACAGGTGACTGCATATAATTGGACAAATAATACAAATTCAATAAATCTATATCTACCTAAAAGCAAGACCCCTAAGCAAAGAAATTTCCCCCCAAAAATAGTTTCCAAAAATAAATGTAGATTATATTAGGGAACTAATGATAATTATAGTAAGTATTTAATTGCATATATGTATTGTATACTATATTTATTTAATTTATGTTTATATGGAATAATTAATTTCATTACTAGATTAAAAATTAAAAATCTATAATTAAATTATCTATGTTACATAAAAAAGTTATATTGTTAAAATCTAGAAGTAAAATAAAGTCATTCAAGAAAAAAGCAACAATTGAAGATAGTGTATATATTCATTATCTTCAATTGTTGCTTTTTTCTTATATATCTATATATATATAACACCCGAATTTCTTATAATAAAAAAGAATTTGAAAGTATATTCATTGAATTGAGGTAAATTGATTAATAATTTTAATGCAATAAATTGGTGTTATATTTAAGCCAAATGAACAAAATCAAAACGTGGCTATTATATAATGCCAATCTCACGGAAGACATTAAATAAAATGCAATTAATTTAATGCTAATTTACTTGCAAAAATTATGCATAAATTTTATCTTTATTAAATTGGATACTATTATAATGGATTTTCTAAAGCTCTATAAATATCAACATATAATGGAAAATTATAATTTATTCATGTCTAGCAAATGTGTTCTACTAGGCTTTTCTAGCTGAAATCATTCTTGCAAGTCTGTGCAATTTTGTGTAAAAGAATCATTATTTTGTTCAATTAGATATAACAATACTATGTGGAAATCAAGGTGCGAAACAACTTATTTTGCAGAAGTTATATTTTTTATGTAATTTTATTGTCTTAAGTGATTTACTGTAATTATATTTGGAAGTTGTTAATGTAGTTTTAGATTTTCTTTGTAGTATGAAGACATGAAAAGCACATTCATGAAAAATGTGATGATTTTTTCTTTAGTTGGTATTGGAGTGCCCAATAGATTATTGGTGATTTGTAATGTACCCTTTACAAGTTAAATTTTACTCTCCATTGTTACTTATTTCATTGCAATGGTGGTGTTATATTGTATTTTTATCCTTTTATGGAATCAATTTATTTGTAAATGTTCGTTAGTTTAGGTATTAACAATTGTATATTTAATTTGATTTGTATTAGTTTTTTACATTGTTGTTGGGATTGAAGTGATTGTCATTATTTACGTATTATTTTATCCTGTCAATTGATGTACCGGTTGACTTTTTTTATTTCATTTATATTTTTATCATCATATTAATTTTATCTAACTGTAATTTTATGTTTATTTCAGTTATAGTTTGTGAATTTAGTTTTGTTTTATAATGTTAAAAGAAATTAACGAAAGTGTAATAAGTACTTTATTTTTTTATATAGCCTCAAAAATAGCTTTTATCAATTAATTAAACTATTTAATTTTTTTTCTAAAAGATGTGTTCATAAAAACCTTTCTTAGGAAAAAAATGGAGTAAATTTATTATCAGCTTAAACAAATGATATGCATTGGAAGGAAAAAAAAAATATTAGTTGAATTTGCACACATAAATTTCTCAACTATATCTACATCTATGTTTTTCATTTTCATTTTCATTTTGATTTACTATTAGGAACAACACGAAACTAATAAATAAATAATAACTTTTTGTATCTATAAACAAAAATAATAAAAAAAAAATTACACAATCGATATAACATATATAGTTTTGAATTAGTATTTTTTCATTTTGAATATCTCTTTTATTTATCTATGGAACTTTATAATTAACCGAATTAAACATAAATATTAAATCTAAGATAACAATATTATTGTAAAACAATTTAATAACATATGTTTTTTAGAATTCAAATAAAAAGATTATCACTTTCAAATATTAAAGTTCATTTATAATGCTATTTTAAAGTAATTTATTATTGCATATAAAAAATAGTTGTATCTATATCGATATATCTGTATATAAACATAAAAGGTAATAAAAGATAAATAAAAAATAAAAATAGATAAATAAATCAAATAAAAACTAAAGTAAACTAAAGAAATAAGAAAATGAGGAAAAAATGAAACAAAAACTAAAAACGAAAATTTAAGACAAATCATGTTGTTTTTAAAATCTCATAAATTAAACAAAAAAAATTAAATTATTAACAAAAATCTAGTCACTTTATAAGTTATTTATTTTTCTAATTTAATTACAAATTATTTTTTATTTTAAAAATAAAATCAAATAAAAAGAATTATATAAAATGGTGTGGTTGTCTGGTTGCTGATAAACTTTGCAAAAAATGTTGTGATTGGGTTGGATGATGTGGATGAGAGGGAAATTAATAAAATATTAAAATGGTTGAGTGGTTGGGTGGTTGCCTGGTTGCTGATAAATATAGTCTAAGGAACAATCCAAGCTAAGGAGTCCTATAAACATGTTGAAACCGGCCGACCCCAAGCTCACCTACCGATCCGAAGACCAACTGATCCTTCCTTCTTCAACCGGTATCATAAAGCATCAGTAACCATAATTGACCCCAAGATTTTTGGAATTACTTTCAAAAAAATCAGGGTCGGCACAAATCATGGGCTAGGGTTAGCCAATCCCAAATTTACTTCAACAGACCCCTCCCTTGTGTCTATAAAAAGAAGGTCCCAACCTCTTTTTTTTATCAAATTTTCTTGTTGTTTACTCAATGTTGCAAAATTGCTCATTCAATGATTCTAAAGGCTCCCATCTGATCCAATTTGAACCTCCACAATCATGAAGTTTAAATACTCATGAAATAAAAAAATAACATATTTTTAATATTTATATTAATGAATATATGAGATTTGATATTTGTTTTGAATTATTCTTTATAAAAGAGAATAAATATTTCATACATATATTATTGTTTAGAAGATTAAAAGAAAAACAAAAATACTAAATAATAAAAAAATTAATTGACACAACAAATTAACCCAAAAATGAAAGGAGCAGAGTTAATAGGATTCAAATCCTCAGTTCCACATTGGTGCTCCATTTGTTGTTACATTATATCGATTACTAATTTTAAATTATATTTTTACAAAAATAAAAAATCAAGTATAATACAGTATAGTCTAATTGATTTATAAGAATAAAAATCAAAATTTTATAAGAACTCAATTTGTAATTATAAATTAATCAATTTTTATAATCAAATTTTAGTCAAAAACTGAAAAATAATTACTAAAAAATATTATATACCCTAATTGGGTGGGATGAACCATATGGTTGAACTTATAAAATTAATCCATACCATAATAAATTAAAATTATAAAAAATATTAAATAAAAATTAATAATTTTAATAGTGAAACAGGAAGTGAAACACAAAAAATGGGACAGAGTATCTCATGAGTTAATATATGGTAACTCCAAAAACAAAAAGTTTAAAGTGTGATAGGATGTCAAACACAACCGCAACTTTCAAAGTGGCTCCACATTATACACACCAATCTGCCAAATATTTCACTTTCCAATTTCCATACACGTCACAAATTGCTGTACCATTTTAAATGGCAGGCCAAGAATCCCAAAATTATAAATTTGAATTTTCATATAATTATAGCAGTAGTATATTTGGATAATTTTCATAAACCAAAAATAAAAAAGAAGGGACAGCAACCCTGACTAAAGTTCGGTATTGAATTACATCCATAAATGATATTTAAACCCAAAGATTATGCACCTCTTTTGTATGTATATGTATGTATTTAAGAGACAGAGAGAGAAGGCTAGCAGTGAGGAGTGAGGACCTCGCTGTTCCATCTATTTTTTGCGCCTCTGAGGATCTCTCTCTCTCTCTCTCTCTCTCATGGCGAAGGCGAAGAGTGGTGTTATGAAAAGCCCATTTTCAGATGGTGAAATGGAGGCCATAGCTGCTTTATGTGACACCCTTCTACCCTCCATACATGTCTCAGATGATCATCATGAAGATGATTCTGTCATTCACTTCTTACGAGCATCAGCTTCCACCACTGGAACTCATCACAATGTAAGCGCTTCTTCTATCTTTTCTTTAATTCTAGGATTTGTAAAACCTCACTCCTCTGTCTCTGCAGTTTGCTATGTACCTTGGAAAGAAGATACAACATCCCAAGGTCCTACTCAGCAAAATCGCTCTGTGGCTGCTCTCAACGTCCATAGGAACCTTCATACTATGTGGGAGAAGGAGTCTATCCACCCATTTCCCATATTTCCAGAGGTTCTCGAAGCTTCCATCTGAAGATAGAAGGCAGATTTTGCTGTCATGGTCACGAAGCTATTTCTTGATCTTGAGACTCTTCTTCACTGCAATCAAGATCTTCACCCTCCTCCTCTTTTTCTCTCAGGTATGAACATAATGGACTACTTTTTTTTCTTTCTTTCTTTTTCCTTTTCTGGTTGGAGTCGCAACGTTTCGAGGTTTGGTGGAATAGTTAAATAGGCGGCTCACATGCAGGGAATAGTGTGAATACGAATATATACGTTGAAGAAAATTGAGATGAACTATTATGTGTTTTGGAAGTTTAATAATTTGATTCTAAGCGAGACAATGCGACTGTTAGTTTACTTTAGCAATTGATGTAATAAACCATCTTTGTCGTGCAACGATGACTTTTTTTTTTGTTTGTTTTATCAGTCGCCCCTAACAACCAACCAAAATTTGTTATGCTTTTTTTTTTGGGGGGGGGCATGGAGCTAGCTAAGTTCTTGTTAATATATGTCCCTCGATTGTTGCGTTGCAGTATTCAAATTTTAATGAGCATAAATGTTCTATACTAGGAGAGGTGACGTTTCTTGATTCTTGAAAACTTTGTTGGCAGTAAATGCAAGTGGTTGTTGTAATCAATTTGTGCATTAAATGTGACAGTCCATCTGATCTGATATACCTCGGTTTTAGCTCTTTTGCTTGACACGATAAAAATGGTGGGATTTGGTGATGACAGGTGGATGAGAAAGAAGAGAACCTTTCATGGAAAGCAATAGGATATCGCAGGCCCGGAGAATCAAGGGACAAGGAGAAGAGAGAGGATGGAGAAAGATCAATGGACAAAGAACAGTTGGGTCCCCTACACAACGGCGTCATCGAGTTAAGCCGGTGCAGGGAATTAGCAGCTCTTAAACTGCAAAAACTAGGCTTCCCGGTGCATACATCGGATCCACAACTGGTTATCGAATGTGATGTGGTGGTGGTTGGCTCCGGCGCGGGAGGTGGGGTGGTGGCGGGAGTTCTTGCAAAGGCTGGATACAAGGTGCTGGTGCTGGAGAAGGGAAGCTACGTAGCAAGAAACAATCTCACACTCATTGAAGGAAAAGCTATGGATGAGATGTACCTCGGCCATGGGGTGTTCGCCACTGAAAATCTGGAGGTAATCTTGCTTGCGGGATCGACGGTGGGTGGTGGGACAACCATAAACTGGTCCGCCTCCATCCGAACTCCACCGCATGTGATCAAGGAGTGGAGTGAGAGCCACAAGCTAGAGTTTTTTAACAGCAAATCGTATCAGAATGCGCTGGATGTTGTGTGCCGGAAAATGGAAGTGCAGTCAGAATTCGAGGAGGAAGGGTTCAACAACATGATTTTGAGGAAAGGGTGTGAGAGATTAGGGTACCCTGTGGAAAACATCCCACGCAATGCGCCTCCTGATCACTACTGTGGCTGGTGCAGCCTCGGCTGCAGAGATGGGAAGAAGAAAGGCGTGACAGAGACATGGCTGGTGGATTTGGTTGAATCGGGAAACGGAGCGATCCTTCCCGAATGTGAAGCTGCTAAAGTAATCACGCACAGAAGCAACGGGAGACGGCAGGCTAGAGGGGTTTCATTCACATTCAAGAATGATCAAGGAGTGGAAGAAACAGCCATTGTGAAGTCAAGAATGACTGTGGTTGCCTGCGGCGCAATCAGCACTCCTCCATTGCTGAAAAGGAGCGGCTTAAAGAACCCCAACATCGGTCGGAACCTGCACGTCCACCCCGTGGTTATGGGCTGGGGCTACTTCCCTGATGCTGCCTGGCCTGAGGCAGGCAAGAGAAGCTACGAAGGAGGGATCATGACAGCAATGTCGGCGGATCATGGAGATTCCGGTTACGGCGCCATCATACAGACGCCGTCTATGCATCCGGGGGTGTTCTCCTCCCTGATGCCATGGCAGTCGGGCACAGACATGAAGAGGAGGATGCTCAAGTTTTCAAGAACAGCCCACATATTCGCACTGGCAAGAGACAAGGGATCTGGAGCAGTGAGGTCGCCCACCGACATAAGCTACGAGATGGATGGGTGGGATCGAGAGAGCTTGAGGAGAGGGATGGAGAGGGTGCTGAGGATACTGGCAGCAGCGGGTGCTGAAGAAATCGGGACACACCACACGCAGGGGCGAGTTCTGAAGGTGAAGCAGGCGAGTGTGGAGGAGTTGGAGAGGTTCGTGGAGGAGGAGAGCGCGCGGCCACTGGAGAAGCTGTCGAACCCGATATGCTCGGCGCATCAGATGGGGAGCTGCAGGATGGGGGTGGACCCCAGAGAGTCGGCCGTGAGCCCCAAGGGGGAGGCGTGGGAGGTGGAGGGCCTCTACGTGGCTGATTCAAGCGTTTTTCCGACTGCACTAGGTGTCAATCCCATGGTCACAGTTCAGGCAATTGCTTTTTGCACTGCACAATCTCTTCTTCAAGCTCTACAACCCAACAACTCCAACTAGCTAGCATGCATGTAGTAAATTGTTCATGGTCCCTACCACGACATAAATAACTAGAAGTTTATTGTGTAGATAGAATTAATGGTCATAGATTTTGCCAAACCCTACTTCTGATATTTTAATTTGATGGTGCATGTTTGAACGTATATATATCTATGTTATTCAAGCACTAGCAGCATCTTCGCATTGGGCTTCTAGAAGAGTGCAGTGCATGTATGGACACATTTGTCTCGAAACTATTGCCCATTTGCAATAATCACTTAAGGTCATGCTTAGCACTCAATAATCTAAGTTTGACTCATAAGCCCCGATTTTGATCATGGGTTTTTAAACTAAAATAACATATGATATTTAAATATATATATATATATATATAAATAATTTCAGAATTATCTTTATGAACAATAATTGAGATTTTGTCAAACATTGCAATTGATAATGGATAATCACTACAATCAAAAATCAAATTATTATTTATTAGATTTCTCTTATTCAACGCTGCCTCTATTTATGGTCACATCGAGGCAATTTTGGCATCCTCCAGAGTCTTGAATCATAATCACAAAATCCAAGCAAATTATCCTTCATTATTGAAATTTTGAAATCATATTAAATCAATACGAATAAGAAATGAAAATAATTCAGAACCACCCAATCTTATCCTCATCACCAAAAACAAAACACATAAATTCATCACAAATATTCAACAATCACTATAATTTGGTTCCCTGGTAATTATTATATATATATATGCAAATAATTCTACTAGGATACTCTTTGGGGAGAAAGAAAGTTGAAGGCTGATATTATTAGCTCCTTAAATGAGGTAGGGATAGATACACCCATAATTCCATTGCATCATGGAAGTGCTGAAGTTGACCTTCACGATATATACATATATAATATATGAAGGCTCTATTCCGAATCAAAGAATAATTGGTACCCTACACAAAATGCCACTTTCCAGCCACCCAACAATCCAATAAACAGAACTACCAATAAAAAAGAAACCCACCCTTTTCAAATTCTTCCTTCCCTTTGAGTAAACTCCAAGCTTCCTTCCCTTTTCATGATCCACCACCCCCCATCAACCACCTCCAGTTCTTGTCTATCCAACCACCTCCATATATATGGAAACATCAAACCGGTACAGCTTCTTAACCTTCTCCTCGTTCTTATTCGCGGCCTCTGCCGTAGTCTCCTTCGCCTTGTGCCTCGCTGCAGAGTTCAAGAAATCAAAGGTAGTCTTAACACTCTCCATGTTTTTCTCTATGCAAGTCTGAGTTTCTGTTCCCTGCTTCTAGATAGATGATCTCATATTGGATGGAAGGCTGTGTAACTTGCCGGAAAGTGCATCTTTTAAGCTGGGAATCGCTGCCTTGATATGTCTCTCTGTCACCCAAGTCGCCGGGAGTCTATTCATTTGCAGAAAATTCAACAAGTCTACAGTTTCACGCAGTTTGCTCATTTTATCATGGTAGCCTTCTCCCTATCTCTCTCTCAAAACCCAAAATAAATAAACTGGAACAGATAGAAACCATATCATAAATTCGGTCAAAACAAAACGCCAGGCTTCTTACCTAACATGTTTTTGTGTTTCCTAGCATTTTGCTAAATTACTCATGTTTTAAAGTCCTAGGTTACTAGAAAGGAGACCACCTTAACGTGGACAGCTACGCATTTGCATGCGCTGTCCAAGAAATGCAGGAAAACACATAATTTTGATACGGTAGCATGTATGTTCAATGATTGTGCAGGATGGGGTTTGGAGTAGCGGTGATTCTATTAAGTGCAGCAAGCAGCATGAACCAAAGCCAAGACTTCGGAGAAGGATGGTTGGATGGAGAGTGCTACCTAGTTAAAGATGGAGTCTACGTCGGTTCAGCCATACTCACCTTGCTGGCTCTGGGCTCCACCCTTGGCTCTGGCATCGTAGCTGTGAGGCGAAAGAAAGCTGAAGAAAACACAACGGTCCTTAGTTCAGGCAAATGTTGATAGATGACAAGATTATACGAGAGCAATCCTAACATAATCCATACGCATCCTACATAATCCTTCCCAAAGTAAGGTAAAAAGTAGAAAAGAGAGATGTAATAGATGGAGGTAGATGCAAATTTGTGACTGTCATATCAGAATAATGGCAATTCTTCTGCTCTAAATAAAATGCCAACTATATCAGTGACGCAACACAGAGATGAGAGACTGTCAATCAATGAAAGAAACATCATTGACCTTGTACACCTCCATGGACAATAGCAACAACTTAAGGGGAAGAGAAACTTGCAAAATATCCGTAATGGAGCACTTGGTCTTTAAAACAAAAATAATAAAAAAATAATAATAATAATAAATAAAAAAAAACATCTCCTCAGGTAAGACAAGAAAAAGTCAAATCTGTGAATGTAAGAAACTCAAAAAAGCAAGGCTGTAGACTAGGCTGCTTCCCTTTTTCTATTTTAACAGCAATAATGCCTAAAGGCTTAGTTGTAAATACAAATCGACAACAACTATTACTTAGATAATAGTAATTTGAGTAAAAGGCAGGTTCAAGAGACAAAAAATTATATGACCCCGCCGTGGACTAAGCTACAGATGTAAAACAACTCGTCTCGTGCTAACAAATCCCAGTATCCTTCACAGGCTGGTGTTCAGAATCAGCTTATTTGAGATATGAAAGATGATCCCACCAGCAACTGAATGCTTTGAATTATGAAATACCCATGCCATATCTCTACATATAACGACCACGGCCTCTGTAACCATTGTTATATCCTCTTCCCCAACTATATGGGCCATGATGCTGGCCGTATCCAGCTCTCTGCCCACCATAACCGAACTGAGTTCTTCTTTGAAAAGTGCCAAATGTCTGCGAATACGAAACAGGTAGAATAGGTATTTGCCAAGAAATTGCCATATACATACATAGAACATAGTGTAACTAACCTCTGAGTCCAATTTAACCCTCTCAGATAATCGATTCTGCCCATCCCTAGTTCCTCGGCCGATAGAATTGCAAGAAATTGTATCAAAGAAGTCATCTTTATTGTATGCAGGCTGCACATATAGGAATAATATCGTGATAAAACTGATAACCAATTATTACCAACGACATAATTCTTAAAATATACCTTGGCATCATCACTCTTGGTTATCAAGTCAGGGTTAACGTCCCCACATTCCTGGCTACTAGTTGCATTTTGCATCCAATCTATATTTTCTCTTTGATTTGCCTTGCCAAGATAACCCCAAACTTCATCTTTCTTAAACTTCTCATTCATTGCTTCAAAATCGAATTCTTCAGTAAACTGAAGAGGGGTCTGCAACTGCAAATATTCAAGAGAATTTTGTTGAAAACCAGAACCTATGAGATCTTCAACTATGCCCCCATCAGTACATTGAAGGATAAGATAAACATAACTTCAACAATTCATTCAGCTTAAAAATGGCCCAAACCCATAAGAACTGTATAAGCCAAGTGATATTTGCATGCAGAAAGAAAAACTTTGTGGGATTTGCATTTGCGAAAACCGTTATTTAGAACACTGAAAATTGAAATATAGATTTCCAGTTAAAGACCATTGGGCTTGTAAAGTATATTAAGCCCCCCTAACATCTCATATTAAATCACCCTTTTCAGATCTCTTTGATTCATAATTTGGGAGGGTCAGTCTATCAAAGTTGAATATCTGTTTAAAGAATTCAAAGTTAATTAATGCTCTGCCTCTTGAATATTGAATGAACATCCAACTATCCAAGAAATCTCACAATAAAATCTAGATCCCATGCATAAAAACACATGTGAAAAGCACACAATAAGTCAATTTTGGAAAAATGAAGAAACAAAGTTCAACTTCATTATGAGTACATACACCTAGAATAGATAATCATAATGTATTTAAAGAGATCAAACAAATGAGATAGCTGACCTTTTGGGAAGCTGGCGGCAGTGGCAAAAGAGGTGGTTGAACTGCTGGAATAGTAGCTGACGACAAGAAATTCAGAGAAGCTGAACTAATAGCATTTGCATCCTTTCGATCAGCAAATAAATTGTTTGATAGAAAATGTTGAGATAGTTTGGGTTGTGACAGGTTTGGGGGTAAAAAAACTTCTTCCTGTCCAATAGAGGAGCTTGAAATTTGACCCAAAACAGACGATGTTGAATATGGTGAGAACTGAACAGGAAGAGATGATAAAGGATCAGGAGCACCTTTGTTAACAGCTTGAGCTTCAGCTCTGCCAGCATTCATGTAGCCTAATGGAAAAGGTTGGGTCAAACCCTTTGTGTTTAGTGATGTTGAATTATAAAGGGGCTGAGATGGTTTAAGAGGAAGTGGATCAATAAAGGGCACAGACAATTGCTCAGAAGTAAGACTGGCTGGGGCATTTAAGCAAAAAGAACTAGAAGTTGCAAGTGGATGCCCGGAAGGAACATTATCTGTTATATTTGTCGCTGCCATGGTTGTAGGTGCCTGATTCAGTAAGGGATATGATATAGGAGTTGATGACAATGGCTGTTGTTCAGAAACAGCAGTGCTCCCTGGTGTTCCACAATATCCCTGCCATTGTGTTGGTGTACCATGAGAAGATGCAGCACTATGCTTCAACTGAGAAGAACCACACCCCATCTGACTTCCAGAAGGATGGGAAGGCAACATGCTCGAGTAGGATCTCAAATTTAATGCAGATGGTTCACCAAACAAATTGTATTCTGTCGAATATCCAGGGGCAGCTGAGATCGAATTTGATGTACTAGATGGTGGGACCTGATAGTTTGACTACATCATTAAAGATAAAGTTGATTAACTGTCGAAGAAAAGTATCTTAATTAACAAAATGTAACAGTGGTAAACAAGCAGAACTCTTAACTACCTCAATGATTGCAGGATCATTGTATATTTTCTCTTGCTGCTGAACTGGTGGATTAGTTATAACTTTTAAATCCTGCAATGAAAAACACAGAATATACTGAGATTTTTGTGGCTGAGTTCAAAAACATTGATGAAGCTTCCAAGAGAATCAGCAAACATTTTATTGCTTCAGCCTGGATTCAGTTTTGCAACAATACCGCTTTCCGGCATTGATTGCAAATTCAAAGGGAAAAATTTTATCAATTGTCATATGCCACGTAGCAATATATTTGGTAAGAAATCCAATACAAGGAAGGTTGAGAAGTACTCCCATAGCTGGAAGCATCAATCGGTAAAACAAGTTTATCAGTGTGGTCAAGATAATATAAAACCAGACTCGAGGGCTGGAGATAGTCTTCTGAAACCAAAAGCTCACTTTTAAAAACTTAGGAAGAGATATTGAGGCAAACAGTATGTAGTATGTACTGACTAAGATTATAGAATGCACAAAGTTCACAGCATTATTCTTAGATATCTGCTTGTTCATTTTCCGAATATAGTTGTCTGAGGGACAACTTAAGCACATAAAAGAACATTGTTGATAAGATTTTGAAAATTTGAAGACAAAAGACTAAATACAAAGGTATAAAAACAACTGACTTTCTAGATAGGATTGCCACTACAATTTCATTACAGACAAAGTTGAATACCCATCTCATTATGAAGCAAGTATGGTGCAAAATTATACTCAAATTTACCGTGCAAGCACCTAAATAAAATTATTAAATAGATTCTCACATGAATATATATTATCCAGCAAACCAAAAAATCATTTACGGAGCTATTGCATTAACCAAAAAACCAATAATGATGATATGTGCAGCAACATTTTACATCAGTTACCAATGTAAAATACTCAAAACAAGAGTGAGACTGGACTGATGTTTAAGAGGCAGACAGCTCAAGTTATGATGAAATTTATATGGGTCAAACAAAAAGTCTGCATAAAAAGAGAACTGTCTCCATTAAATTTCTATCAGCTCATGAATCAGTAAGCTGCAGGCAATTGTCACGGACCTAGAATCTTCCATAGAAATACGGAAGTCCCCAGACCCTAGCTTCGCTTTTCTCGCTCTTCGCTTCGCTCGCTTTTCTGCGCTTTGGTCGTTTTTCCGCGCTTCACGTATGCACAGCTATCAGCCCAAAAAAAAAAGAAAAAGCAGTCGGTCTGTTCTCGGAGCGCTGAGCGCGCTTTTTAAAACAGTCTCCGAGAATTCTCTTTCTCACACTACAAGTTTTGGCAAGGTTGCTAAGGACCAGGTCCTAAGACCACACGATATCGGTAGCAAGACCATAAAAAACACCACCCCGTGACACAATTATGATAGACATAAGTAGAAATAGTTTGACAAATGAAACTCAAATATCGGCATTCCCAAATAATTTCAAAACAAACATCCATACTTACTTTAATATCACTCCCGCGAAACAAGATGTATTCAAAGATTTTGTTGCTTGGCGGAATTTCCTGCCCATCTGTCCTTCTCCCCTCCGTGCCAAATGATCTCACTGCAACCAACCTTCTTTGTCAGAATTTCACCTTGAATAAAAAGCTTTATCCAAAATCATTCCAAATCAATTAGCAGTATGCCAAAAACTAAGAGTTTGACAGTTCACATTTGATTTCATGGAAACAAAGTTACATTTTTACATTTATATCAACAACATACACTAAAAAGTCACGGCACATGTTAAGTGGTAACACATATTTGGCCCTTCAAATGAAATGTATTTGGGTTTTAACAATTGTGCCTGAGGCATGTCTTGAAACCCAAAAAATCGCCTCAACAGTTATGAGATGAGCATCTTTGTTAATGGTATCAAGTGATGCATTTTTTTTAAAATTTCTACTTAAAAATAATATAATAAAACATAAATATTATATTTTTCCAAATATCACCACAATGAAAAAAAAATGGCGTAAACATAAAACGTTCCAACTTCTCACTCAAGTAGCTCTATCAACATTCTTCTCTATCACATTGCTCTCTCCTCTCTTAATACGAATGTCCATCTTTTATCTCTCTCATCTCTTATCTACTCTTTTCTATGAAAGAATAAAGATGATTTGTAACTAAGGATAGAACTACGTTTCTTGTTTGCTTTGTTTTTATTTAAGCTTTATTCTGAACTTTTGATAATTAGATATAAAGTTTGAATCTATGATATTCCATACTTCGATAATATTATGAATATAATTTATAGATATATTTGACTCGCATATTTAATGTGCTCGCCTCCACTTTTAGGGACCTTATAGCCCCGAGTTGCCTAACTCCTTTAAAACTCTAGATGGATACTATAATTTCGAAATCATTCATCCTGGAGCACTTCCCACTATAACGGTGTGCGGACTTAAACATGTTATAATCTTGTTTTTTCTCAAGTTCACGAATTTTAAATTATGATTCTTAACTATGACAAAGTTTGTGCAAAGGAAACCGACAATGTAAGCCATCAAAACAAACCACCACCAAAACGTCGAAGTCATTACCTCCATTCGGACACACATTTGAGGGAAAAATGAATGCTACATTAGCACAATACAAAAATAAAGAAATAATACTATCTAACCCCACAATAAAATTTACTCAAGTGCTTGAGTTATGCTGAAGCCATACTACTAGAAAGTTCTATCCTATGGAACCAGCACCAGCATTAATATGCAGAAATTACTAAAAGCTATGCTTCTGCACACATAAAAAGAATGTTTACATAGATAAAATATGAGATTCATCATTCATACATAAGAGCGCATAACAAAAAAAAAATTCCAGAAAATCCGAAGCCCATAAGTAACGTCCACAAATATACACAAGTAAACAGAACCAAAATCAAAATATCGATGTGGCAGACATCATAATGCAGAAGAACAGCCAAAATAGGTGAATGGGCGGCGGAAATCACCGTCTTTGAGGCCGAAGGTAGAGTCATGAGGATTCAGGCAGTAGAGAATGCCCTCGTAACGAATCTCGGACTTGGACATCACGCTTATGTAGCTTCCGATGAACGAATCCACCGCCGATGATGACGAAGGCGGCGTCGCATTGTTGCTCTTACTAGAAGCTTCATTCGACATCAACGTGCACAGATAAATTTTCCGTAACGAAATCAAATCGCTTGAATTATATCGAAGGATCCTGTTATGTGTGTGTGAAAACGTGAATCGGATTTTCGGCTGTATGTCCAATTTTGATGGTTACAGAAACGGGGGGAAGATTGTAACCTATTTGTAAATTTATAGTTTCATTTCACCCCTCGTACTTTTGCTAATTACCACTTTACCCCCTTATTATTATTATTTTTTTTTATTGTAATTTACTTTAGTAAGTCCCAAAAATATATGGAATCCCGCCCATAACTCATGCAAGGTCATTTGTAGTGGAACTGTAAAAAGAAAATAATGATTCAAAATTTGTTACACAATCTTTTTACAACTGTATGATTATGATACTTTACCTTCTAACACACATGATTCAATAATTCAAAATTTCAAATTATTCACTCTTACTTTATTAATACTTTCTCCTTTTTTAATCATAAATTTAAATTGCAAATTATTCACCTATACAAAACAGGGAATGTTGTGCATTTTTTAATTATAAATTTAAATTTATTTTATATGAATATTTATTATAGGTTATTGTGAAATCCGGTGAATTATATTTGCAAAGAATTTTAGAGATAATACATTGTGTGTTATTCGTTCCTTTATCTTTCAAATACAACCGAGTATTTATAAATTATACATGAGTTGGGAAGATTCTAGATGAAGGTAGCTATAACAGAAACTCTAACTAACTTCAACACAAATATTTACAATTTGTTACGCTGCATGCATGTGTGGTGGCTTCTAAAATGCTTCTTTATTTGTTGTGCTCGAGTCGTCTTCATTCCTTCGCACGTACATGAATCTTAACATCCCCCCTCAAGCTGCACTTCCCAAAGTCGCAGCTTGGACAATAAATTGAAGAATGTATGCACAGACACAGCCTTTGTAAAAATGTCTGCTAACTGAGCAGCAAAAGAGACATGGAGAGGTGCAATAACCCCGGTCTTGAAAGTTGTCCGTACGACATGACAATCGATTACATATACGATTTCAATATGTATAGTGTGTTCGTGAAAGACTAGGTTTTTAGCAATATGATAGCAGGCTTATTGTCGCAACATAGTGAAATAGGGAGAGAAGGTGAGCAGCCCAGAACCTTCAACATATATGCCAACTGTTGGGGCCAGGCCCACGAGCCCAGGCCCAATAGACAAGTCGGCCCGTGCAAACAAGTCCAACCCGAAAGGCTGGCTCACCAATGCCAACGAGATGCTGAATCTGCCCAAGTCAAGGCCTCGCCATCGAAGACCAAAACGCCTTGCCATCGAGGATCAGAGAGAGTCGATGTCGAGACGTGCCAGGAAGAGAAACCCTAGCCCGTTGGCGGCGCCTGAACGTTGGAGCCCTAACCTCCCCCGAAAAATCCGCAACCGGTCCGATATTCCCGGTGAGCCGTTGCAGCTCGACGCATAGGGTTAGCATCTGCCTGCCTACCCCTATCCTGTCTATAAATGGGGGCAGGAGACTCAATTTTGTATCGATTCTTTCCCATAGCAAATTCTAAGCCGAAACTCTGCCAAATCTTCTACGAAATCTCTCTCTCTTTAATAATAATTGTATCAACATAATTTCGTTCATCGTTTGTGCATATTATGTCTTTAATTCTCGTTTATTTTCTTTATTTCTCGTTATTATATGCAATGTTCTTGTAAAAGTCCTAAGGGCTCCATTTTCTCGTGAAATCGAACCTCAACATTTGGCGCCCACCGTGGGGCCCTTGGGACTATCTTCTTGTTGATCTAATGGCAGGTAATATCGAGAAAGTCGAGAATCAAACGAAGAAGGCGGCTGGAGCTCCCCCATCGAAGCCCTCTGGTTCGAAGGAGCTCATACCCGTCGACGAGCTGGTGCGGCAGACTTTGCAGACCAGTGGCGCCCAAGCCGTACCTCCGGAACTGCTGAACACAATCCTGGCTCGACTAGCTGAGGAGGCTGAGGAAAATTGACGCCATGCGAAGGAGACGGACTCTAGAATCATGGAATTGCACGCCACCAACCATGCCTTACGAAGGGAGAACGAGCAGCTCCGCAAGGAGAAGGCGCTCCAGAAACAGCCCTTCATCGAGGAGTCCCTCACTGGCGAGAAGCCGATGAATCCTCGCAAGAACTTGGCCCATGACTTGGAGGAGGCGGTTGACCTTGACACGCCGGCGACGTTGGATCCAGGGCACAGACCTACGGGGACGACGACCTACCACCCGACTGACCGCCTCGCTACCGAGCCGCCACGGGGCGAATATGAGAAACGTCTCAAGGCGCGCATGGCTGGGTTGGAAAAACTCATTTGCCGCATCCTGGGGATCATCCCCCCGGATTCGCTGATACCGCATGACAGCTACGCTGACTTGCCTTTAACACCCGACATCACTAACACCGATGTCCCGGTGAGGTTTGTGTCGCCTTCGTTCCAGCTCTATGATGGGACGACTGATCCGGAGGACCACATAGCCCTCTATAAGCAGAAGATGTTGACCACCTCGATCCCAGGCGAACTGCGCGAAGCCTGCATGTGCAAAAGCTTCGGGGCGAGTCTAACCGGACCAGCACTTCAATGGTTCGTCAACCTACCAAGGAGCTCCTTCTCGACGTTTTCGGAGCTCCACATGGCCTTCAGGAAGCAGTATTCCAACTGCCGACGCATAGCCAAGCACCCAGATGCGCTCAATAGCATATGCATCAAGAAAGGAGAGTCTTTGAGGTCTTACGTAGGGCGATTCAACCAAGAGCTCGCCTCTATACCGAGCTGCCCTCCTCTCACTGCAGTCTTCGCCTTTAAGAATGGCCTGGACGTGTCCTCTAAGCTCTACCGTGACCTGACCAGCCACCCTTGCTACGACATGGACTCGGTCCTCTCGCAAGCCTGGGCCGAGATTAATTGGGAAGAGGACGAGCCGAACCGCATCGCGCGTCTGAACGAGCAGAAGGCCTATGAGCTCGCTAGTCAGCATCGAGATCCTTGGTATAGAGGAGGCTCCTCTACGTCGAGGTACGTGGATCGGAAGGACTTCCGCGATGAGCGTCGTTCCCGACGAGATCATCCTTATAGTCGCACGCCGCGCGCAGGGGAGGTACCCTACAACCTCTGCATCGACCAGAACTATCTGGTCAACAACGTGCTCAAGGGGCTCGGTGGCGCTGTGAAGTGGCCAGCCAAGATGAAATCTGATCCCAAGACGCGGGATACGAAGAAGTTTTGTGGCTTCCACAATGACCATGGCCACAAAACTGAGGAGTGCCAGGCCCTACATCTAGAGGTTCTCGAACTCTTAAAAAATGGCTTCTTGACCGAGTACCTGACGAGCAAGGGGAAGAACACTTGGACGAGGGGTAGGCAAGCTAACCCTACTGGAAATGCGGAACCTCAGAACAAACCACCACCCGTCGAGCGAACAATCCACGTGATCGTCGGGGGGTCAGAGATTAGCGGAAGGTCTCGCTCTGCGGCCAAGAGAGCCCGCAGGATCCTCAACCAAGAGGTTCACCACGTCAGCCCCATGCAACAGCATGAGGCAATTGAGTTCACTTCTGAGGACATGCCGGGGCTCGTCCATCCACACCACGACGCACTCGTGATATCACTCCTGATATCAAATTGCCAAGTGAAGAGGCTGCTCGTGGATAACGGCAGCTCCGCGAACATCATGTTCCTTCGAACGCTGAAGGAGATGCAAATCCCTATGAGCAAGATAGAACCGGTAACCATGACCCTCTACGGTTTCAATGGGGGCCAGCAGCAGACGGTGGGGGAGATCACTCTGCCCATGTATTGCGGAGGCTTAAACTTGGATGTGAAGTTCCAAATTGTAGACGCCACCTCCGCGCATAACGCCATCCTAGGGAGACCTTGGATTCATGAGCTCAAGGCAATTCCCTCATCGTATCACCAAGTGCTCAAGTTTCCCACTCCCTGGGGAATCCAAACTATCCGAGGCGAGCAAAAGACGTCGAGAGACTGTTACTACGCTAGCTTCCTAGCCATCTGCTCACAGCAGCACGGCTCTATATCGACCCCTACTGGTCGACCCGAAGCCGAGGAGCTAGAAGAGGTCGCCATAGACGAGTCCGATCCATCTCGAACCACCTTCGTGGGGGCGGAACTCCCCACCGACGTCAGGAATGCCCTTCTGGGTTTCACGTGTTCGCCTGGTCGCACCGTGACATGACCGGGGTCGATTCGTCAGTCATCACACACCGCCTCCAAGTGGACCCAAACAGCAGACCAGTTCAGCAGCGACGACGAAAGTTCTCCGCGGAAAAGAATCAAGCCATCAACGAGGAAGTGCAAAAACTCATTGACATCGGGTCGGTGCGAGAAGTACACTACCCCACTTGGCTTGCTAACGTGGTCGTCGTCAAAAAGAAAAACGGTAAGAACCGGGTCTGCATTGATTTCACGGACCTAAATAAGACGTGCCCGAAGGACCCGTATCCCCTACCACACATTGACGCCATAGTTAACGCAACAGCAGGGCACGAACTTTTGAGCTTCATGGACGCATTCTCGGGGTACAACCAAATCCAAATGCACCCCGATGACCAAGAAAATACAGCCTTCATCACCAGTCATGGAATTTACTGCTATAAGGTGATGCCATTCGGATTAAAGAACGCAGGCTCAACATACCAACGCCTCGTCAACTCCATGTTCAAGGAAAAGATCGGCAAAACGATGGAGGTCTATATTGACGACATGCTCGTCAAGTCACTCAGGATCATGTGACTCACCTGGAGGATGCCTTCCAAACCTTGGAGAGGTACAACATGAAGCTGAATCCGGCGAAATGCTCGTTCGGAGTAGCGTCCGGCAAATTCCTCGGTCATATAGTGACCCAGAGAGGAATAGAGGCGGACCCCATGCAGATCAGGGCCATTCAGGGTATAGGACACCCAAGATCCCCGAAGGAAGTACAAAAGCTGATCGGGCGCCTCGCCGCCCTTAGTCGTTTCATATCACGTTACTCCGAGAGAACCCATTCCTTCTTTAACACGTTACGGAAAGGAAAATAGTTCGAATGGACTGAGGAATGCGCAAAGGCACTCGAGGAATTGAAAGCCTATTTGACTAGCCCACCTTTGTTGTCAAAACCAGTCAATGGTGAGCCACTGCTACTCTACCTATCTGTGTCGGACCATGCGGTCGGAGCCGTGCTAGTACGCGAAGTAGACGGCAAACAGCACCCGGTACATTACGCCAGTAAATCTCTATTAGACGCGGAAACACGGTACACCACCTTGGAGAAACTCGCTTTGGCACTCGTAAATGCCGCCCGAAAGCTGCGGCCCTACTTCGAGGCGCACCCTATCAAAGTGATTACGGCTTACCCTATAAGGGCCGTACTGTCAAAACCGGACCTGTCCGGACGTCTGCTCAAATGGGCCGTCGAAGTAGGGGGTACGGGATCCAGTACGAACCCAGGACTTCCATCAAGTCGCAGGTGTTGGCAGACTTCGTCGCAGATTTCTCCACGAATTTGCAACTGAAAGCGGAGCACGAGGTAGCTCACATGACAAAGGCCGACGAAAACGTCGGCATATGGTCCCTAAAAATCGACGGAGCCAGTAATGTGCACGGCAACGGGGCCGGAGTAATCCTAACGGATCCGCACGGAGAAAACTACGAGCGAGCCATCAGGCTCGATTTCCCGGCAACCAACAACGAAGCCGAATACGAGGCACTTGTCCAAGGTATGCAGCTAGCCTTAGAACTCCGGGCTCGCAGAGTCCGCGCCAAAAGCGATTCCCAACTAGTGGTCAACCAACTAGATGGTACGTATGCCGTAAAAGAGGAGCGCCTAAAGCTGTACCACTCCGTGATCAAGGGACTCAAGGAAAAATGGAGGAGTGGGATCTCCGTCATATTCCTCGGGAGTCAAACGCCCGAGCAGACGCTTTGGCAAGTTTAGCCTCCACCAGTTCCTCTCAAAGTAACCGACCAATCCCCGAGGTTTGGTTGCTAGCACCATCCGTTCACACCCAAAACGACATCGCACCCGTTAGTCAAGATGGAAGTGATTAGAGGATCCCGATCGCACGATACTTAGACGGGGAACCTCCGATCGGCGACAAGAACGACGTAACAAAGATCGAGAGGACCGCCGCCCGTTTTACCCTCATTAACAATAAGCTATATAGGCATTCGCTCGGAGGACCCCTCCTCCGGTGCATCGCCTCCCCCGAGACAAAAAGGGTACTCGCAGAGATACATGAAGGTGACTGCGGGAACCACGCCGGGGCTCGATCGCTGTCTCACAAGATAATCACGGCTGGCTTCTATTGGCCCACTCTCAAGCAGGATGCGGCCAATCACGTAAGAAGGTGCGACAGCTGCCAAAGCTCCGAAGCATCCACCCATAGGAACGCGGAACCGCTCCACGCTTCAATTACCCCATGGCCATTCATGGTGTGGGGTATGGACTTAGTAGGGCCCCTGCCAAAGGGAACCGGCCAGAAGGATCATATCCTCATGGTAACAGACTACTTCACCAAATGGGTGGAAGGCGAAGCCCTAGGGAAAACCCGTGATCTAGAGGTTATCAAGTTCCTGTGGAAGCATGTTCTGTGTCGCTTTGGAATCCCGAAAGAAATACGCACAGACAATGGACGACAGTTTGCCAGCGAAAGGATGCAAACCTTCTGCAATACCTACGGGATAAGACTGGTGTTCTCAATGCCACGGTACCCCGAAGCAAACGGCCTAGCAGAATCCACCAACAAGACAATAATGGCAACATTAAAAAAGAAGTTGAGCCCGCACGGATCTAGATGGGTAGAGGAACTCCCCGCAGTCCTTTGGTCCTACCGGACCGCCATCGGGGCTACCCCCTTCTCACTCGCATATGGGGTTGAAGCCGTAGCACCTGTCGAAGTCATCGCCCGCAGTCCGAGAGTAGAACTCGCGAACGAGATAGGAAACCCAGACCTACTCGAGAAAAACCTCGAACTCATAGACGAGGTACGAGAAGACGCTGCAACCAGGGCCTCTCGACGACGACTTCAAGTAGAAAGATTCTACAATAAAAAGCTGAAGCTCAGGAGCTTCCAAGAAGGAGATCTAGTCCTAAGAAGGGTGTTCCAAAACACGAAAGAATCCGGAGCAGGGAAGCTAGCCCCTAACTGGGAAGGCCCCTACAAGGTATCCAAAGTGGTGGGGCACGGGGCTTACCAACTAGAAACATCAGAAGGAAGAAGGATACAAAACAGTTGGAACGTCAAACATTTGAAGAAATATTATCATTAGTATACAGATACGCGCATTCATATACTACTCTTTCTTTTCATTTTTATTTATTCTCAACACCCTTACTAACTTGAGCGTCGGAGGGGCGATGCCTCGCAGCCAAGTCAGAGGCTCGGTGTCGACCAGCTCAACTACTCGGCACCGACCCCCTAAGCTCCTTTAAGTCGAGTCGAATGCTCTGGCAATAAAGCTCCGATTCAAAAAATAAAGAACAAAGCACGAAACAGGTACTCGACAAATTTCAACACATAAGCGATATGATACGAAAGATGCAAAGTGAAAACAACAAGCATTCGATTCAGTAGTGTCAAGACAGAGGCATTACAATTATGCGTTACAAAAGATTACAATTGGGATTACAAAAATGGGGAACGCTTAAGGAACTATTCTTCAGACAGCAGCGTCCCCATCCACTTTCTTTTGAGCTTCCCCTCCACCATCTTCATTAAGGAAACTGTCGGCTTCCTTCTCCTCTGCACTCTTTTCTACCTCGGTCTCGACGATTGGCTCAAGGCGGGTCGGTTCCTTGTCAGCCTCCTGCATCTCGGCGTAGAGGAGTTCCCCCTCGGTGGTTATCGGGGGCGAGGATGGAGGCGTGGCAGGACGTGTAATGTTGTCGAGGTTGAATTCCGGACACCTTCGATGAACCACAGCGTAGATGGACCCTTTAACCATGTCCACCAGTAGGTCGAAGGTCGACTTGAAGTCCGGGTTTGCCACGGCCTCCTGATAATCGACCCCATGTCCCTTCTTCAGCGCCTCCACCTCCTCCTCATGCGCCTTCTGCTCCTTGAGCCTTTCCTCCTGGCTCTTATGGAACCGACCCTTGAAGGAGTCGAGCTCCATCTCAGTTTTGCATTTCTCCTCCTAAAACCTCACAGCAGAGGCCCTCAACTCCCCTTCGAGGCCCTTACACCGACGAGCAAGCTCCTGCCTCTCCTTCTTCAAGCCTTCGTACTTCTCTTTCCACCGCTGACCTTCAAGCTGCGACTCCTTCAAGTCCCTAGAGACCGATGCGAGCTTGCTGGCCAGGTCAGCTCGCTTCTCCCTCTCAGCTTGAAGCTCCTTCCTCGACTGACCCAGCCCCTCGCTAGCCGAATCCAACGATTTGAGGAGCTGCTCCGAGTAGATAGCGAACCTCAGAGTAGTCTACAAAACAATGAGAAACAAATTAGCAGTAACACCAAAACTAGAGAGGGTCGATGAGGTACGACGATGCTTATACCTCCTGGAGATCCTTCTGCATGCCGACGTTCTCCCGAGCATACTCGCTATCGAAGTACTCGGCTCGGATGTCCCCGTCGAGGACCTTCTTCACATGCAACGCGTAGGCCACCGTAGAAGAAGTGATGCTTGTCGACCCAGAGCCGACAAGAACCAAATCCGCCTCCTTAGGCTGCCCGGTCGATCCCGACCGAGCCCTAGAGTCCGCACTCGCATCGCGAGCCCTCTTCTTCTTCCTCCTCTCGTCGCGAGTAGCCCTAGGTGGAGGGGTTTTAGCCCTTGTCGGCTGAACAGGAGGAGTCGGGGCAAGGGTCGACACTGAGCCGACCACCTTGTTGGCTTGCTCAGCAATAACCGGCTCATCGGTATACACCACCGGAGACACACGGGACGTCTCGGCAGTGGGAGTCGAAGATGAGGTTTCCCTTGGGCGCTTTTGCGCCTTCATCGCCGCAAGCAAGTCCCCAGGAGTTAAGTTGGCCATGTCAGCGGGAATTTTCTCCTTCTTTCCGTTTTCGTTTATCCAATGCTCCGCGCCGACACTCCTCTTACCCTTGATCGAGGAAAACTTACGATCTTCCCTCGAGTAGGCGATGTCGATGCGACTCTCCTCCTTTTCAATTAGGACTGTCTGTTTATATCCTGCACAACACAAAAGGTCGATTAGCAACTCAAACACCTGCATATCAAGGAGGGCACTTAGAGAAATCGCACTTGTAGGAACGCCCCCTTCAGCTAGACACTCCGGATCGGAGTGATTCATTGGCACCCATACCCACTGGTTCTTCCAACCAGGGGTGTTCTGCCTGCAACCAGTAATCCCTTTTCGACAAGAAATAATAACCCGCTTCATATCTAGCCAACCTATATAAATAATGCCACTCGTATAGAGTCGGGTACCCTAACCCGGCATCGAAGAACACGAGCAACGTCCCTAGCATATGGCACCAGCTGATGGGTGCGAACTGGAAAGGAGCCAGCCCATACGAGAGTAGAACGGCTCGAAACCAAGCATGCAACGGCCATCCTATCCCGTACTTTAACACCGGGAGGTAGAATGCCACTTCATCGATGCGAGGAGGCCGGCAACATCTCTCCTCGGGCGAGGGCAGCGTATAAGCCATCTTATGGCATGCCACGCCAACTGAGCTCCTCGACACAGACTCCTCGGTAGCGAGCAAAACAGCCAAGCGAACCGGGTCGTCGGGGTTGATTTGGTCCTTCCTCACGAAGGACCTGTCAACCTGTAGAGGCACGAAAGAATCACTACTTCCCTCGCTAGTCTCACCCGTACCCTCCTCCTCCGGGATCTCCTCAAGATCGAGGTCGTGGATTGGCTGCTCGACAACGATCTGCTCACCCTCGGGGATCGACGAAGCCACCTCCCAAAACGGAGACCTCCCTACCACAGACTCCCGGGTATCCGACGAGGAGGAGGGCTCCTCCCAAATCTCAACCGGTGAACTAGCCATGAAAACTGTAACCACAGGAAATCCAAACCAAAAATTGGCAAAGAAAGAGGTCCCCCACAAAGCAAAAATAGAAAAAACGCAACCAGAGGATACACACGCAAGAAACGAGAGGGAAAGGACCTCGTAAACAAAACCCAACACAAAGCTAGACGCAATCAACCCATCCATGCAGCCAACGGACATCAATTTCAGGCAAATTAGGGAAGAATACACCCTGCGACGCATGCAAACAACCCAGAAAATGAATCATTTGCGCATCTCCCACCAAACCCAGAAACATGCACTGCAAGCATAATTGAACTCACGAAAAACTAGTCACATACCCAGACAAACTAACAAACGACCAAGATGATGATCGACAACTAAGACGACTAGCCCGTAGCCCAGACGACAAATTGAATCGCCACACAAAAATAGCACCAAAGCTAAAGAACAGGCATCGAAACAAGAACGGAACACACCCCAGGCTATCAAGAATCGCAATCAAAACTACAAGTTACATACCCAATCGAGCGAAGATTCAACAATAAACATGAACGTGGCGAAACCAATCGACGAAAGCAAAAATGAAATGAAGACGCGAAGGAATTCGAGAAGTTACCTTAGTCACGAGTACCGCAGCTGCGAAGGAACAGATGGAAGACAGTCGCCGGAATGGTCGTCGGAGGGAATACAGTCGCCGGAATGGTCGTCGGAGGGAAATCGTTCGTAGTCGCTGAAATAGTGATAACCAGAGGAGAGAATGGGAGTTTTCGAAAGCACAAAGTGATAGAATGAGGAAGAGATCAAGTAGTTATACAAAAATGAAGGGAAAACCGTTCGCGTCTCAACTTTGCCCCCGGAGTTGGCCGAATTTACGATCATGCCACTCTGAGGGCGGCAAAATTCGAAGCCCAGAGAGAACGCCTTGATACCGAAGCGCTCGACGGATCATCATAGACCCGTTTAAAGCCTTATGCGCGACTCGCCTAAGAAAATTTCAGGCGATGACACCTCACTAGGGGTGTGCAATCGGTCGGTTTGGTTGAAAACCAACCGAAATTATACCAACCAAATCGAAAACTACAACCGACCGAAAACCGAACCGACAACTATTTCAACCAAACCGATAACCGAATCAATAATTTCGGTCGGTTGTGTTCGGTTTCGGTTCCGACCGATAACAACCTGCTTTCAAGAATTGCAGACGTGAGGATGAAACATCAGTCGCAGCAGGTGCAGCGTGCAACAGCAGTCGACCCTCGCGGTCTCAGGGCAAGTGTTGCGTGCAGCAGTCATCTCTCGCGGGTTGCTGCAGGTGGCTCGCAAGTCGCAACTCACAAGCTGCAGGCCGGCAAGGTAAGGCTCGCTCGTGACGTGACTCGTGTAATCCTGTGCAAATTTGTAATCGGGGGATGGGGGAGGCAGTCGAGCGACGAGCGGGGTAGGAAATAAGGCTGCGAGAAGGAGATGGGGGGAGGCAGCCGAGCGACGAGCAGGGTGGGAAAAGGGAAATAAGCTGCGACAAGGAAAAGGGGAAATAGGGATTAGGTTTCAGAGAATATTTTATTGAATAAGAATGTAACATAAATATTATATATATTTTTTAATTTATTTTATTTTGTTATCGGTCGGTTGGTCGGTTTTTCGGATGAAAAATTCAAAACCGAAAACCGACCGATATGTAATCGGTTTTTAGATTTTCAAACTGAAAACCGAACCGAACCGCCCGAATTTTATCGGTTCGGTCGGTTTTTGTCGGTTTTTTCGGTTCGGTTCGGTTTTTGCACACCCCTACACCTCACGGCAGGGAGAACTATAACGCGATCGACACCATCAACGGGGATGTGAGAACTCCCCACGGGAACTCACCAGGTGTCCTACGATCCGCTATAACTCACCCCGCTAGCGCTCTACGGAGCCGAAACAGAGTGCACGCGCGAGAGCCTTGCTCCGTGCAAGAGAACGTTCTCCGGAATAGTTCTAACCTGCGTGACCCCCGGACTCACGCCATAGCCCGCGGGACAATACCCCAATATTCCCCGCATGGTCATACGCTTGCGCTTCCCCGGAACCTTCGTATTGACCAGGAGTAGTATCCCGGCTACTCCCTGGCGGAGTTACTCTCTCAGGAAGTATCTCCCGGGCCCGAGGGTAGTCTCTTGGACACCTCGAATCTCCGCACTCTGTATCGAGTCCTAACTCAAAGTTTTGACTCCATGGCCTGTCCCGAACAGACCTTGCAATCAAAAGGGGCTATTGTTGGGGCCAGGCCCACGAGCCCAGGCCCAATAGACAAGTCGGCCCGTGCAAACAAGTCCAACCCGAAAGGCTGGCTCACCAATGCCAACGAGATGCTGAATCTGCCCAAGTCAAGGCTTCGCCATCGAAGACCAAAGCGCCTCACCATCGAGGATCAGAGAGAGTCGATGTTGAGACGTGCCAGGAAGAGAAACCCTAGCCCGTTGGCGGCGCCCGAACGTTGGAGCCCTAACCTCCCCCGAAAAACCCGCAACCGGTCCGATATTCCCGGCGAGCCATTGCAGCTCGACGTGTAGGGTTAGCATCTGCTTGCCTACCCCTATCCTTTCTATAAATAGGGGCAGGAGACTCAATTTTGTATCGATTCTTTCCCATAGCAAATTCTAAGCCGAAACTCTGCCAAATCTTCTACGAAATCTCTCTCTCTTTAATAATAATTGTATCAACATAATTTCGTTCATCGTTTGTGCATATTCTGTCTTTAATTCTCGTTTATTTTCTTTATTTCTCGTTATTATATGCAATGTTCTTGTAAAGGTCCTAAGGGCTCCATTTTCTCGTGAAATCGAACCTCAACACCAACCATTGCAACTCATGCACGATTGCAGCCATAGCCTGATATTCGGCCTTCGCCGTAGAACAAGCCAAAGTTGGCTATTTCTTGGACTTTGATAAGTTTATATTTGTACTCATGTATCCATATTTTTCTCCATTGTTTTGATTTAATTAGTTTGTGTTTTTAGTCATTTCTGTGCATGAGTCTATTTTAGAGGATGTTATGCTCTCTATGGTGAGTTTTGCAGGTATTTAGGGCTAAAAAGAGGTTGAATGATGAAAAGAGTCGAGTTACACAGAGTTGCTGCTTCGATTGACACACAGGAAGTCGACCAAGTTGGAAGACGAGCTAAAGTCCTAAAGCATGACCTCAGTGTTGATCAACATGGTGTAGGGGTGTTCGCGGTCCGATTCAGCCGGTTTTTGGGGAAAATCTTGGCCAAACCAATAAGTATGGTTTGAGATTTTTCCAAACCAAATCGGTCGAATAATTTAGCTAAACCAAACCGGCCAAACCATATATAAAGCCGTTCGGTCTGGCCGGTTATGCGGTTTAAAATGAAGCTTGTTCTAAATTTCAACAATGCACTATAATCTATACATATATATTAAAACAAAACCGGAGGATATATATGAAAAATATTATTATGTTAAAAAATAGTTTGATGTACTAAGAATTTATACATAAAAATAGAGTTGATATAACAAGTATTTTGATTTATTGTAAGACTTTTTAAGATATGTAACTTTGACAATATATAAAAAAAATTCAAAATTTGAATTTTATTAAATAAATTTATAAAAACACATCATTTATATTATATAGTATTAAATTTAATGTTATTATAATCATAATAATCAATTGCTTTCTTAATAAATTCTCATTTTAACTAAATTGTGATATATACCACGTTTATATATAAATTAAATAATTCACAATAAATTAATTAAAAAATTATATAATTAACTATGTGAATATTAATAATAATAATAAATACACTTAAAAGGAAGTATATCATAATTATGTATTATATTATATTTGTAAACATTCATATTATGTTCTTATGGAGTATATGTTTTAAATGGAAAAAAAATAAAATTGACAGTAAGAGTAAAAAGCAGGGATCGAACCCCAACCAGTGAACGTAACCAAGCCACTCTATCCAACTAATCTATACACAAGACTTATAAAATACCTAAACAAATATATATACATATGTATACGGCCAGTCCGGCCGAAAAAGCCAACTTTGATCGGTTTCAGATTTTCAAACTGCCAGTTTGAAGATCGAAATTATAATCGGCCAAATAAATTCGGTTTGAATGGTTTCGGCCAAACCACGAACACCCCTAACATGGTGCATGTCGATCGACACAAAGGTCGGATGTCAATCGAAGGCAAGGTAGAGGAAGGAGGCTCGACATGTTGCAGGCATGTCGATCAACATACACGATGTCGATCGACATGGATGACAGGGAGGCTGATCGACATGAAGGAGAAACCCGAATTTTGACTTACATGTGTCGATCGACACAGAAGCCCGAGAAGGAAAATTGGTCTGTCTTGGTTACTTTTGTAATTTTAGCTCAATACCTAGTTTAGATATTTTGGCTTCTTTATAAATAATGAATTCAGTTGTGCACGAAAAATCATCATTCATACCCTTGTTTTACACTTAGAATATTTTGACATTGGAGTTTTCCAAGACATTGAAGGTTCCTTTTCAATTGTTAAGGTTTTTTATAACATATTTGTTTTTATTCAAGTCATGATTTATGGCTAGAAACCTTAGCAGGTTCTAGGGCTTGTGATATTCATTTCTAATGCATGTTTGAATAAAATCAACTCAATAGCATGGTTTAATTTTCTGAGATTAATTAGTTGAATCTAGATTCAAAAGAATGATCGAGAGATGAATTTGAATATAGATTTATAGTTATCAATTGAAAGACCGAGAGGTGAAAATTGGTAATAGGAAGAGGAAATTAAATATGCTTGTTTTCTGTCTCAAAAGGAAGAATCATGTGTAGGAATTAATTAGATAATTATTGAGATTGACTAAGTTTGTGTTCTTGAGTCCGAGAGGAGATGGTCACAATTTAGTAATCTAGGGTTTAATTGTCTGAACAAGGAGTTTAATCCATCAAAATCTGATTTATCCTCATTGCTGAGTTGATGAATTTGCATGCTGATGATTAGAATATCTGCCCTAGGATCCGTATATTTAATAATTGTTTTTCAAAACCTTTACTTTTTATGTATTTATATCTTTCAATTTCCAAACCAAATCCCTATTTTAATTTTCCTCAAACATTTATGTTCTAAAAATTATAGTTAGTACTTTGCACAGTCTCTGTGGGATCGACCACCTTCGGGTGTAAAATTTATTTTCTCGTTGCTTTACGCAGTTATCAGACTTCCAAGACAAAAAATACAGTCGCCCAGAAACACACAATACCCAAATAAATATCTTCTAGATGTTTTGCAAGCGCCCCAATCAGAGTCACAATAAGCACGTAAAATGAGAGATGAAGATGATGAATACAGAATACCGTGTGATGGACGTGTAGAGAGATATCTTAGAACATGTATGGCAGCCTGCCAATGAGTCTGCCTTAGAGAGTGCACAAACTGACTAAGTTGTTGAACTGCATAAGTGAGGTCCGGTCTAGTATAGTTTAGATATAACAACAGACCAACAAGTTTGCGATATTTCTCACGTTGATCAAGGAGAGGTGATGAGTTATCATCTTCTGCAATAAATCTTAACCCAGGAGAAAAAGGAGTAGAAGCTGGAGATGAATCCAGCATGCCTATGTCTTCCAATATGTCAGTGGCATATTCGGACTGGGAAATGAAATACCATCGGTAGATCGAGTAAATTCCATGCTAAGAAAATATTTTACCTGGCCAAGATCTTTGATGGTGAATAGGGTGTGTAAATGTTGCTTAACATTCTCAATAAGTTGTATATTAGAGCCAGTGAGCAAAACATCATCTACATAAACTGTAAGAAAGATGAGAGAGTCAGCATCAATTAGAATGAACAAGCAGTGATCATGTTCAGACTGCTTAAAACCAAACCGAAGAAGCTTCAAAGTTAACTCAAAAATCCACTCTCGAGAAGCTTGCTTAAGGCCGTAAAGAGATTTTCGGAGCCGGTAGAGACCTAACCCTCTTGAGTTGTTGTATAGCCGGGAGGTGGCAGCATGTAGATGTCATCTGAGGGGAACCATGAAGGAAGGCATTATTGATGTTTATATGGTGTTAAGGCCAACGTTTGGACGCTGCAATGGCTACCAACAACCGAACAGTCACAATCTTAGTGACAAGTGAAAAAACATCATGAAAATCCTCTCCCTCAACCTGTGTAAAGCCCTTAGTGACAAACCTTGTTTTGTACCATTCAATAGAGCCATCCGAATTGCATTTGATCTTGTAAATCCACTTATATAGTGAGTTCCCAATTGTGATTCCTTTCAAGAGCATCCAATTCGGCTAGCATAGCTTCCTGCCACTTAATGTTAGTACGTGCTTGATTATAAGTGTTAGGTTCTTGAAAATAGACAATAAAGCAAAAGAGTTTGTCAATGTACTAGCCACAGGACAAGTAAAGATAGGATAGGAATCCACACAGGAGAGTGTAGTAGTGTAATCTTTGAGCCATGCTGGAGGATGATGTGATCTTGTGCTATGTCGAAGAGGAGGTTGTATGGCTGGGCTGATGGGAGGCTGAGAGAATGCAGATTGTATATTAAAGAGTGAAGGAGATGATGGAGGAGATTCTTGAGGTGCATCAGGTGTTAATGTACCATCTGAAGCAGTACAATGAATAGGTGTATCAGGTGTTAATGTACCATATGAAGCAGTACAAGGAATAGGATCATCTGATGTATGGACTGATGGTTTACATGTAGGTAAAATAGGAACAAATGAATTCTCTGGGATGGATGGAAGGATATGTTCATGAAATCTAACATCTCTAGATATGATAACTTTGTCAAGCTCAGGAACATACACCTTATATCCTTTCTGAGAAGTAGGATATCCAATGAAAACCCCAGCATATGATCTACTATCGAATTTATCAAGTGTGTGTGATTTGATTAAGGCATAGGCCGAGCAACCAAAAACTTTTAGGAATGAGTAATCAGGCATGTGGTTCTGAAGTATGTAGTAGGGATATTTCCAGTCTAATGTGGGAGAAGGAAGTTTGTTGATAATGTGAGTTGCAGTAAGAACAGCACCCCCCAAAACCGTTTAGGCAAATTAGATTGTAAAAGGAGAGATCGGGCCACTTGTATAAGATGCATATGTTTCCTCTCAACTACCCTATTTTGTTGAGGAGTGTATGGACACGATCTGTGATGAAGAATACCAAGTTCAATGAAGATGGACAAACATGATGAATTAATGAATTCAGATCCATTATCTGATCTAACAATTTTAACAGCCTGGTGATATTGTGTATGGATAAAATTAAGGAAGGATTTAATGATTGAGTTGACCTGTGATTTGTGGGAAAACAACAAAGTCCAGGTGCATCAGCTAAAGTCATCAACTAAGGTAAGAAAGAAACGAGATCCAGACCTAGAAGTAATATGGAAAGGACCCCAGAGATCAATATCGAGTAGATCAAAGCAGGCAGTGGTTTTGATAGTGTTGTGAGTGAAAGGTGCCCGATATTGTTTAGCTTTAACACATACAACACAATCATGAGATATAGTATTAGATGAAACAGGATCACAAGTTTTAAGATGCGCTAACACTTTATTAGAGGGGTGGCACAATATGGAATGCCACAAAGATACATCAAATGAAGTATTACAAACGACATTAGCAGAATGAGAAAGGAAGTGTGAAACGTATTTATGTTGAGAAGCTTGTATGACAGAGGGTGAGAATGACTTGGTATTGATGATGTAGAGATTCTTGACCATCAATCCTGAAGCAATAATAGTTTTAGTTCTAAG
The DNA here is from genome assembly GCA_026898455.1 of Plectranthus barbatus. Classification (NCBI taxonomy): domain Eukaryota; kingdom Viridiplantae; phylum Streptophyta; class Magnoliopsida; order Lamiales; family Lamiaceae; genus Plectranthus; species Plectranthus barbatus. The sequence goes on along the minus strand of JAPKLW010001402.1, from coordinate 89,799 downwards.
GTCCAGCAACAAGCAACAAGAGTCAAAGAATTTGAAGCATATATGTGAATCTCGAGATGTTTTTCCAACAGAGATGAGGTTGAATTTAAATGATGGAATATACAACACTAAAAGCAATATCAATGATGAAGATAGCTTTAAGTTTCCAGTATGAGAGACATGCTGCAGATTTCCATCAGGAAGATAAACTGGAATGGGGTTGTGTATGGATTGAGGTGTAATCAATGTTGGGATTGTATACTGAAAGCATATATGATTAAGTGTTTTGTACACTGGTCTTCATATATGTGCTACTACAACAATGTTCGTTGTCTGATGAAACAAACATACAACGAACCATAATATCCTATTATCTCGCCTAGAGGGATGACCATATGGTGTGTAGGAGATCACAGAGGATCATATGAGTCGTTTGACCTAGCGAGATATAAAAAGTATCACAGCTGAGACAGTCCCTGGATAGGCTGTCGGTCTAAGCTGCGGCACATCGATTCATAAGTGGGCTTATCCTAGCTACTTGATGTGTCGGTATATGGTTATGTATTGATGGGATCAACAGTGGGATGTGTCATTCTCATTGACATATGAATGAGCCAGATCCCTAACATACTTCCTATGATCTTAAACCTAACTGAAGGATAAGGGGCACACACAGATTGACCACACTTTGATTTACCATGGTGGCGAGTCTTACATGTACTCTAATACTCGTATTTTGGGTGTTGGCAATTTGTGTGTGGCCTGTTTAGGCTGGAAGTTTAGGTAAGCATATTCGTTTCAGGATGGTGACATTCCCTGAGGAGCTCACAAGGTTCATTATGTTAAACCCTGCAGGTTGAATTATTTAACTCAGGCATAAGTGAAAAGGAGTGAGTGGTATTACTCAGGAAATAAGAGATTAATTAATTACGGCTGATTGTCATAAGTCAAATTAATTAATGAATGTCTAAAACCTTAAATATGTGGATCATGTTAGTTTGGTGCAACCCGTTCCTAATAACGTGGTGCGAGTCAGTATTATTACTGTGGTGAAGGTTAAAACAATGTTTTATTAATTAATTATGTTCTGGGTTGAACAAGGAATGATTAATTAATAAAGAGGGCCCAATTTATTATTTGCATCTGGTCCCTGGTCTGGCCGATGAACTGCTCAAGCCCATTAGGGTTAGGGTTTCTCAAAACCCTAACACTATATATAGGCCTTCTCTCTATCAGATCAAGTAATGATTTTCAGTATATTGAGTAAAAAGAGAGAGAACGGCGGCGGCAATCCAGAGGGAGGAACTGATCGATTTCTCCAGATCTCGGATCCAACTTAGTAGATAATCCTCACTAGATTTCCAAGGAGCAAGGGAACAGATCAGAAGATCAGAAATGTAGGAACAACTGTCCATCGCCGGCTTTCAATTTCAGATCTAAGCTTACTTCATCATTTTATTCTCCGATCTAGATCTGTAGATCAAACGTTGAAGATCAGGTATTCCTAAATTCCATCCTCTGCAATTAATTTTGTAGGAGCATGCATAGGATCGCATGATTTATTTAATTGAAATTTATTCCTGATATCCTAAGAATGATCCTTGACAAGAATTTAATTAATGGCAACTCATGTTGTCCATCGTAGACTCAAACCTTACAATTTGTATCAGAGCCAGGTTGATGTTCTTAGGCTCTATTTTGGATAAATTGAAATTAAATAAATATGTATGTTCATGGATGGATTTTAATTTGTTGTGGATGTTTTGTTCTCATGGCCTTCTCGTTTTTGGATCTGTTTTTCACCACGAGAAATTATGTGGTTAGATTTAATAGGGAAAATCATGTAATAGATTTATATCTATTTTTGTGTTTTCTATTTTTTTAAATCTGTAAAATTGAGATCTGGAGGAAGAACAAGAAACGAAGAACGAAGAACAAAGAAGGCGACATGATTAGGGTTCAGCCCCTTCACCCACCAGATCTCACCGCCGCCGCCGGCGACCACGGCGGCGGAGGGTGGCGGCGGCGCGGCGGAACCCTAGTTCCTTGCGTGGCTAGACTGCGCCCTTGCAGCTTGATGCTGCGCTCGTCTTTCGGCGATGAGAACAGGCCGGCGAGCAAGGTGGTCGAGGCAGGCAGGCGCGCTGATGGGCGGAGCTCTACAGGGGCGGCTGGCGGCAGCTAGGGTTCCGCCGCGAGGTTGCCACTGTGCGAGGTGTCTTCTTTTTTCGACAGGGAAGACAACCGGCGAGCGGGTGCGCAGCAAGGCTGTAGCTTCGGCTGGTTCGCGAGTGCCTGCTGCAGCGACGGCCGGTGGTGGTGGCGTTGGACAGCAGAACGCGCAGGAGGTGCGGTGTTTCGCAGCAGCAGCGAGCGCGAGCTCGCGGTTCAGGCGCAACTGCAGTGACTCGCCGGTGGCCGTGGCAATGCCAGGATGGGGCTGGACTGCAGCTGGCGTCGGACGATGGCTAGGGTGCAAACTCCGGTGGTGGGGCGGCAAAAGGCTGGCGGTGGCGGCTGCTTGCTGTAAAGGTGGCGGCTAGGGTTTGGCCGCCCGGGCTGTGGCTCGGGCCCGTCAGCCCGGAGGCGGCCCGAAGTCTGAAAATGAGGGTTTTACTGTCCTGTTTGGGCCTGAAACCCTAATTGAAGCCCAATTGTTGTTGAATCAGTTCAAATCAGATTTCAAGTGCAACGGAGGCCCAGTTTGAAGATCTGTATTGAAAATAAATCTTGTAATAGATTAGATTTAATTTCTTTTTCAATTGTAGTCGCATCTGAGGGTCCACGAGAATTTATTTATTTATTCTCGTATTGATGTGATTTATTATGTGCGCACTAGTAAATAATAGGAAGCATGATTATTTGCTTTAATTATTTACTGTTATAAGAATGTTGCAATTTAATTTTTGAGCATGTCTTATGTGATTTATTTTATGTTTTAAATTATGTCTATAAATTCCGGGATCATATTAATTTATGATGGAATTTTAGGTGTGGCATAATTTATGGGAACATAAAATAATGTGTGCGCATGAAACCTTTGGAATTAAAATTACTAAGCTGGATTTTGGTTCTTTTCTAACCAAGATCATTAGACCTCCACAAATACGGCCTCTCATTGGAAGTAATGCATTTCGAAGCGTAAACGTCTACTCCAGATAGCTTGCGTTAGAAATAAATTACTAGTTCTAATGCGATGAGGTTTCTAAATAAAACATTTAGTTTAAGATGAGAAGTGGGAGCCTCTGAGCAAACGTCTTCTCCAGTAGCTTGCATTGAGACAACTTTCTCTGGTCTTTAAGATTAAACTAAATGAGATAACGAAGGATGTGAGGGGCACGCGGTATAGGTCGAGTACGTATGCTAAATCGCCTTTTAACATCCTGAGTTAGGATTGTGGTTACTTTGGCTTAGATGTTGCCTGAGCACAACTCATGCATGAGATCCCTGCTCAAGATAGGTGAACATGGTCTAAAGATCTCCAATATTAATTTCTTTTGCCGGCGGATACCTGGCATGGAGAGAAATTAAAGGACCTATTTTGGTCTGGTCGAGCGTTTGCCGTAAACGTCTACTTCAGTAGCTTGCGGTAGATTAGCTTGGGCAATTGGAGGAAGCAAATTGCATTGTTTTATCTAAAGGTTCTATGCATATTTGTTTCAATTGTTCGTAGTATGTGCTTACTTTAATTCGCTTATTTGTTTTCAGATATGTCTATTATTGCATCGCTCATCAATTCAATCGTACACAATTCCTTGACTGGTCCGAATTTTCCTTGATGGAAAAGTGACATTGTCAAGCTCTTGGATTCATTTGGACATTTGTTTGTTCTGCAAACTCCTTGTCCGAGTTCGCCGACTGATACATCTTCTGATGAGGAGCGTGCACAGTATCACATATGGATGTGGTCGAATGGCATGGCCAGACAATATATCTTGGTTGGCATGTCAGATGCACTGCGTCCTCGTTATAATGATGTATGGCTTGCGCGTGACATTATGCGATGTCTTGACGTAGCATATGGCAGACTCGATGGACATACTGGATCCAGTCTTATCAAGCGTATTGTAAGACAGAAAATGGGTCAGAACTGTTCGGTACGTGAACATGTGGAATCACTCATCCAACTCATAGATGAGTACACATTAATGGGTGGTCAAATTGACAATGATGTCAAAATTGACTTGATACTCAACACGTTACCGAAGTCATTTGATGACTTCAGAATTTCTGTTGAGAAAAACAAGAGTGAGTATACTATTCACAGTCTGCTCAAAGATCTTGTATCAACAGAAGCTTCTTCAGTCTTTTCTATGAGTCACTCTGATTTGCTTCCGAGTCGAAAGAGTGATGTCAAAGAAAAGAAGAATGACGGAAGCAGTGAGAGCAGTCTTGCATTATCAGTTCATTCCAGATCTCTTGCTAAAAGTTCTTCTAAATTGCGTCATAATGACATGAAGAAGAAGAAAAATGGTAAAGGAGAGAACAAAGGAAAGAAAGATAACAAGAAGGACAAATGTTTCAAGTGTGGTAAGAAGGGTCACTGGAAAGTAAGTTGTCCAAGTTTGGTAACTAAGGGACAAGGTACGTCATCTTTTGCATTGCTTGTTGAAACATGTTTAGTATCGATTTTCTACTCCTTTGTGGGTAGTGGTAACTGAGGTCACTAATCGTGTTTGCTACACTTTGCAGGGAATCAAGCTTAAGGCTTGAAGATGGCAGGATTACCATCTCCAAGATTGATGCTGGAAGTTGTTACTTCAGCTGATGGAGATTTTACTTTGAGTTTATGTTAAAAACTCTGTTTTAATTCAAGTTTCTGAAGAGATGTTGTTTTGAGAAACAATATTTTTCATCTATTGTTATGGATTATCAGTTATTCGATAGAGTTTTTCTATCATAATGAATAACAGTGTTTTCTATTATGGATGATTGTCTCTTCATTACTTGATTATATAAACTATCAGTGTCCTAAGGTATAATTTAAAGAATCTCCATAGAGATAGGTTGCATCAGTCCAAGTAGTTTTAAGTAATTCATGGAATTATGGATTCAATCCAGGTATTCCTAAGAATGGTACTTATGACAACTACTTAGAGGTATAAGATGGTAACCAGGCCTTTCAATAGGCGATTGTATCTCTATAGATTATTTCATGTTTGCTCTGGTTTGCTGGTTTGAGTCTACTTCCGCAGTTGCCTTAACTGGCATTGATACTGTAATCATTTAAGATTTGGATATGTTTATCTAGTTCACTACAAGTCTTAGTCTCTTGCTTTAATCAAGAGCGTTCAAGACTAAGGTAGATAATAAGTTAAACAAGACCGTAAAAACATTATGGTTCATTCATAATGGTATATCTTAAGTGATGGGGTTTTACAATGTCTGGCAGAGCAAAGGGATTGCATCCCAGTTAACTTCACCTATTATCTCTCGATTGGGATAGTGTAGGTAAAACAAAGATTCTTTAAAAGTTTATAAGTTATGCTAGCTTTGCCAAATTTTTGTTTTTGGGAAGAGCGCCAAAAGCAGTTGTGTGTTTGTTTAATCTAGTATCTTCTAAATCAGTTCCAAATACCCTAGCAGACCTTGACTCTGTCAAAAGGGCAATGATGGGAATTCGGTTGTTAAGCTGATATAAGAAACTGATTGGTTGGAAGAAAGGTTTAAGCTAGTACTGCTTTGTGGGCTATTCCATGTAAATGAAAAAGATGGTTGCTTTGTATATCCTAGATACAAGTAAGTTGTATAGGATGAAACCATGAATCCAAATGTGAGATTGTTCTCTAACGTTTTAGAGAAGACAATTCAAATCCATCAGGAAATACCCCGTGGCATATTGAGCATATCTTGGAAGGTATGGTACCAATTGCACGATCACCTGTGTAAGGTGGTAAACCACAAATTAATGCACCATTAACTGACAACGTAAAAGGAGCATCGTTGCAGTGGGAGGTTGCCTTAACAGGCTTAATGGTACTAGTTCGTGGAAACAGTCCCTGGACTTGTTCCCAGCTTAACGAACAACATCGTACTTATCCCTTAAAGCGCAAAGAAGTTGTTAAGACAAAAGATGCAGTTTAATGACGTCAAGTCATGAATTCAGAAATGAATCAGTAAAGGTTATGGTTGTGTATCGGGATCAGTGATTGCCAAATAACTTTCCAGCTATAGGCAACTGATTTATATACAAAAGAAATGCCCGAATGGTAAACTAGTATGTTTTCAAAGGTCTAGGTTAGTGAGCAAGGTATGTTTCACAACAAGACCTTCTCACTGGTTGCAACTATTAAACACATTCAAATTCTTTTAACCATAACAGGACATATGAATCTAAGTATGTGGAAGATAGATGATATCATTCGTATTTTATAAACGGGTACCTTGATAAAAGGTGATGACATCTATGTGCAACAACCAGATAAGTTATGTCCGGTATGGTGAGAAGCATCGTGTCTGGAAGCCAAGGAAGTTCAAGTATGAACTTAAAGGAGCTTGAAAGTCATGAAACAGACATTTCGATATTGTCTATCGAGAATGAGAGTTTCATGTACCAGTTATGTGTCAGCGGAAGCGTGGTTTTCCTTGCACATTGTGCAAATAGTATTTTCACATTCAGAAACGGTGTGGAGATATTGTCAGGCATAAATGATGGTTATCCGAACAGTTTCAGAAGCACGACTTATGGGATTTTGGAACATCTTTTGAATTAAAGTCTTGTGTTGCCACAAGAAAGGGATGTTCAGGTATCTCAAGTCGCTTAAATTGATTCTGTGGTGAGTCGTTCATAGCAAGAAAGATTGTTATCTTTCTATATTGTAAATGAACGAAGTTAGATATCTGTAATGCTATAAGCATGTTAAACAGATATCAGCTCAACTCTGGATAGGCACATTGGTTAATGAATGAGCCATGTAAGTTGAATGACATCGGATATCCAGGAGTATCATAAAGAAAGGATATCGACCTCTAACTATGTGTTGACCTTGGAGGAGGAGTTATAGGAATCTAACACAAAAGTGTGTTGCGGATTCCGATATGAAGGCTGAGTTTTTGACAGCTTCATTAGCTTTGCAAGAAGCAGTATAACTCCGGTGTTATCCTCTAGAGGTGTGTGTTCTAAGTTTGCCTAAATCACATAGAATTGTGATCATGTTGGTGCAATGACAAACTCAAGGGAACCCAAGACTCACAAAGTGGTGAAACACATAGGATGTGTGGTATCACATCATACGAGAAATCGTGACAAGAGGTGACGTGAATGCAGTGGGAGTGATTGACAGTATAGACACACTTAATACTTTGATAAAGAAATCGTATTATGCTTTAAGTATAAGTGGGAGATTGTTGGGATTGTATACTGAAAGCATATATGATTAAGTGTTTTGTACACTGGTCTTCATACATGTGCTACTACAATAATGCTCGATGTCCGATGAAACAAACATACAACGAACCATAATATCCTATTATCTCGCCTATAGGGATGACCATATAGTGTGTAGGAGATCAAAGAGGATCATATGAGTCGTTTGACCTAGCGAGATATAAACAGTATCATAGCTGAGACAGTCCCTGGATAGGCTGTCGGTCTAAGCTGCGACACATCGGTTCATAAGTGGGCTTATCTTAGCTACTTGATGTGTCGGTACATGGTTATGTATTGATGGGATCAACAGTGGGATGTGCCATTCTCATTGACATATGAATGAGTCAGATCCCTAACATACTTCCTATGATCTTAAACCTAACTGAAGGATAAGGGGCACACACAGATTGACCACACTTTGATTTACCATGGTGGCGAGTCTTACATGTACTCTAATACTCGTATTTTGGGTGTTGGCAATTTGTGTGTGGCCTGCTTAGGCTGGAAGTTTAGGAAAGCATATCCGTTTCAGGATGGTGACATTCCCTGAGGAGCTCACAAGGCTCATTATGCTAAACCCTGCAGGTTGAATTATTTAATTCAGGCATAAGTGAAAAGGAGTGAGTGGTATTACTCAGGAAATTAGAGATTAATTAAATATGGCTGATTATCATAAGTCAAATTAATTAATGAATGTCTAAAACCTTAAATATGTGGATCATGTTAGTTTGGTGCAACCCGTTCCTAATAACGTGGTAATAAAGGAGCGAGTCAGCATTGTTGCCGTGGTGAAGGTTAAAACAATGTTTTATTAATTAATTATGTTCTGGGTTGAACAAGGAAGGATTAATTAATAAAGATGGCCCACTTTATTATTTGCATCTGGTCCCTGGTCTGGCCCATGAACTGCTCAAGCCCATTAGGGTTAGAGTTTCTCAAAACCCTAACACTATATATAGGCCTTCTCTCTATCAGATCAAGTAATGATTTTCAGTATATTGAGTAAAAAGAGAGAGAACGACGGCGGCAATCCAGAGGGAGGAACTGATCGATTTCTCCAGATCTCGGATCCATCTTGGTAGATAATCCTCACCAAATTTCCAAGGAGCACGGGAACAGATCAGAAGATCAGATCTGTAGGAACAACTGTCCATCGCCGGCGTTCAATTTCAGATCTAAGCTTACTTCATTGTTTTATTCTCCGATCTAGATCTGTAGATCAAATGTTGAAGATCAGGTATTCCTAAATTTCATCCTCTGCAATTAATTTTGTTGGAGGATGCATAGGATCACATGATTTATTTAATTGAAATTTATTCCTGATATCCTAAGAACGATCCTTGGCAAGAATTTAATTAATGGCAGCTCATGTTGTCCATCGTAGACTCAAACCCTACAATCAATAGGTTTAAGCTAGTACACATGTGACTCGTGGCTCCAGTGTACACAATCCATGAACCCAATTCAATGTATTCATCAAACATAGAATTATCTTGCTTAATTGTTGCAATGTCACGCTTGATCTGAAAAAGAAGCGATAGATTTGTGAGGCTGTATCGCTCTTCAAGCTCATGCTAAAGGATGGAGGCTAAGCTAACATATGCAAATTGATGAACTAGATCTTTGGAGATAGAAGACTTGAGCCACGATAGGACCATGCTATCAAATTTCCTCCAACGGCGGAAATATTTGGATGTCGATGATGGACGGATGCAGGAGCCATCAACCATACCAAGTTTGTCTTTAGAGACCAGCGCAGTAAACGCCGCTCAATGCGCCAGATCCGATAGTTGGCATCAGTGAGGGGAAAAGAAAAGAGTGACATCTGAGGGTGATCAGATCCATGGAGGAATAATTGTTCCTCATATAAAACATCTTCTTTAGTCACAGTAACATTAGCATGAGGAGGAGCTGCCATGGTGAAAAAAACCGATCAAAAAAGAACCGATAATATCAAAAACAAATTCCTGGCAGATGATACCATGTGAAATCAGGTGAATTATATTTGCAAAAGAATTTTAGAGAGAATACATTGTGTGTTATTCATTCTTTTATCTTTAAAATACAACTGAGTATATATACATGAGCTGGGAAGATTCCAGATGAAGCTAGCTATAATAGAAACTCTAACTAAATTCAATACAAATATCTACAATTTGTTACGTTGCATGCATGTGTGGTGGCTTCTAGAATCCTTCTTTATTTGTTGTGCTCGAGTTATCTTCATTCCTTCGCACGTGCATGCATCTTAACAATTACTATGTTAATTTTTTATTCAACTGTGTAACAACATTCCTTGTTGTGCATAAGTGCATGGCAGAAGATCCAAGTCCTAATTTATCTCACTTCGCATGTGCATCAATGTCATCTCTCACTCCTCCTTCTCAACAAACTTGATCCAAAATCTTCCTCTCTTCAATGACCTTCTTCACTGATGTTATTTTGATTGTTTAATTAAGTCGTGTTGAGATAGCAAGTTGATGATGTACCAATCCAAGAGGGCTGCCAGAGTGTGTTAGTTGTTCGTCAAAGTTTGAGTTAACTCCTCTGTATAAAATTATCCCGTTCTAAGCTTTTCACGTACTCCATTTTTTTTCCTGAAATCCCAATAGTTGTTCGTTCAGCACACCCTCCATTAACCTGCTAAAGATAAACAAAAAACTATTTAAAGGTGATAGTTTTGAACATGGTTATTTGTTGAGTTACAACCCAAGTATTCAAGTGGTTCGACCATTGCGACTCAAGAGGTTAAATAGTTTGACGGTTGCTAGTCAAATGAAGTTTAATGGTCGGTGGTTCCAGGTGGAAATTGATGAGCATTCAATAGTAGTGTTTTAATTACTTTAGCCTTGTCTTGTAAATAGCTTGCTTGATTTCTTTTGTAAAACACAACACCACAGAGAGAGAGAGAGTTAATCGAGAGAGAATTGTGAGTTTTATGTAATAGTTTAATTGCAAGAAATAAATGCAGGGATTCGTGAACTGAATCACGAAGTCCGTTTGCCAATGATCGTTAATTGGAATATCAAAAATAAATTGTTATGCCTATGAACAATCCTAGCATGCTCCTATATTATTATGCATAAGAAGGTTTATGCGGAATACCTGGATTGATGAGCTCTGAAGAACGCGTGCGCGGAGATGCCCTTTGATCTTTCCCATGCACAAAGATTTAATCTCCTAACAGATTGAGGAAATAAATCTATGAAAATAATAATAATATTTTCGAAAACAAAGGAGAGAGAGAAGAAGAAAAATCCTCCTGATTTGATCTTCTGATCTGTATCCCAACTCGATCTCAAAATCTGGTGAAGATTCTCTATCAGATCCCTTGCCCGGTTGAGAAGCAGAATTTCCTCCTCGTTCTCAGATCTTAGTCGATCACCACAGCTCCCAAAACTGGTTTGCGTTGTGCAACTTATGATCTTGTGGTGTGTTGAGATCTGAGGAACTGAGGCCTATTTATAGGAAAATACTGGACTCCTATTGGGCATGAGTTTCATGGGCCAAACCAGGGACCAAAATACAAATAGCAAATAAGGCCTATCAATTAATTAATTCCCATATTCAACCCAGAATATAATTAATTAATTAATATTGATTCATTCCACTAGAGAATCAATATTGTCCTACCTATTTGCTACCACGTTTTGAGGTACGGGTTGCATGGGCTCGGTATATCCCCACATTTAAGGTTACAGACATTCGTTAATTAATTTAAGCTCTGACAAGCTATTTAATTAATTAACATCTTATATTCCTGAATCAATCCACTCAAACCTTTTCACTTATGCTTGAACTTAATCAGCCTGCAGGACTTAGCATAACGAACCTTTTGAGCTGTTCATGGAATGTCACCATCCTATACTGGATGTGGTTACCTAGTTCCAGTACCAGACAGTCATACACAAACTGCTATTACCAAAGATACAGATATACAAGCTCAACTAGAGCCTTTCACTGCAACTCAAAGTAATACACAATCTGCATATACTTTTGTACCTTCATTTAGGCTTAGGATCTCGTCAAGCCATAGAGATCTAGATTCTTTTAATGTCAGATAAAAGAATCGATCTCGACTTAGGTCCTTATCAATGTGTGCCCCACACCAGCATACCAAGCCATCCAAGATAAGATGCTTATTACTGCGTATGCTGCAGCCTACACCGACAGTTTATCCTGGAACTGTCTTAGTTGTGATAACTATTTATATCTCGATAGGTCAAACGATCCATATGATCTTCCGTGATCTTCTACACACCGTATGATCTCCCTATCGATGAGATAAGAGGATAATTGCGTTTGCAACACATGTTTGTTAATTCAGACAGGAGATGAACATACAACATTTATGATTCCCATTATATTAACCAATCGACCTTGTACATAATATACCAATCATAATGCTTTCAGTATATAAATCCATCAGTCTCCCACTTATACTCAAAGCATTATACAGGTGCTTTCCAGAGTATAACGTGTCTAAACTAATCTAGCTATTACATCAAACATTCTACGTGGATAGCTTTGCCCTCAGCCCAAGGTTACGTACATGCATCTCGTAGACCTTATGAGGCAGAGCCTTTGTGAATGGATCCGCTAGATTATTTCTTGTATCAATCTTCTCTACTAGCACATCACCCCTTGCTACGATTTCTCGTATAATATGGTACTTCCTTTCAATGTGTTTCGTTGCTCTGTGAGTTCGTGGTTCCTTTGAATTAGCCACAGCTCCCGAATTATCATAGTATATCGTGATTGACTTGGGCAGCTTAGGAATCACATCCAACTCCATAAGGAAGTTTCGAAACCATACTGCTTCTTTCGAAGCTTCAGAAGTTGCCACATATTCTGCTTTCATGGTGGAGTCCACAATGCACTTCTGCTTTGCACTCCTCCATGATATGGCCCCACCTCCCAATGTAAACACATAGCCAGAGGTGGACTTCTTTTCGTCTCGGTCTGCCTGGAAATCCGAATCAGTATAACCCACCGGGCACAACTCCTCACACTGATAGACGAGACAATAGTCTCTAGTCCTTTTCAAGTATTTGAGTATGTGCTTTACCGCGGTCCAATGCGCTTGTCCAGGGTTAGACTGGTATCTCGCTACCATGCCTACAACAAAGCAGATATCTGGCCTCGTACATAGCATTACATACATGAGGCTCCCCACGGCCGATGCATACGGCACATTCCTCATTTCATCTTTCTCCCTTTGTGTCACCGGACACTGATCCTTGGAAAGATATATGCCATGTCTGAAGGGTAACAGACCTTTCTTGGCAGTTTGCATGCTGAAACGGGCAATCACATTATCCACATATGATCCTTGAGACAAGGTCAGCATCCTCTTATTGCGCTCGCGCAATACTTTTACCCCTAGGATGTATCCTGCCTCCCCAAGGTCCTTCATATGAAACTGTTCGGATAACCACCCCTTTGTGCCCGACAATACTTCCACATTGTCGCCAAATATGAGAATATCATCTACATAAAGTGCAAGGAACACCACGCTTCCGCTGACACATAGACGGTACACGCAACTCTCGTTTGAGCATTGTGAAAATCCATAGGATTTAATCACTTCGTCAAAACACAGATTCCATGACCGTGAAGCTTGTTTAAGTCCATACAGCGACTTCCTTAGCTTCCAAATCAAATGTTCTTCGCCCTTCTGCACATAACCTTCTGGCTGTTGAATATAGATGTCCCTACCTTCTTCAAGGTACCCGTTTAGAAACGCGGTTTTGACATCCATCTGCCAGATTTCTAGGTCTTTATGTGCTGCTATGGCTAGGAGTATACGAATGGACTTAAGCATGGCTACCGGTGAGAAGGTCTCGTCATAGTCTACACCTTCTTTCTGACTATAACCCTTCGCCACCAGCTTTGCTTTGAAAGCTGTAATTTCACCATTCGTTCCTTTCTTTCTTTTGTATACCCATTAGCACCCTATGGCTCGACAGCCATCTGGCAAATCAATTTTCTGGTATACATCCATAGCCGTAATGGATTCTATTTCAGAATCCATGGCAATCAGCCATTTGTCTGCATCTTTATCAGATACCGCCTCGTCATATGTCCAGGGATCAGTATCATCCAGTCCATTTTTTGGGATCAAGTCAGAAGACTCTCCCACAAACATGTACCTTTTGGGTTGGTGGATAACCCTCCCACTGCGACGAGGCATCTGAACCGTGTCAGTAGTTGGCACAGTACGCGTTGGTCCCATACCTTGCATTAGTGGCAGTGTTAGTATAACCTCACCTGTTGTAGGTGGATTTACCATTACACTGGGCTTTCCTGATGGAATTGCTTCCTTGTCCTCAAGCTCGTGGAGGACAATTTCACTCTTGGATCTGTGATTTCTTACATATTCATCCTCCAAGAATCTCGCATTGGTACTGACAACGACTTTCTGATTCTCAGGACAATAGAAGTAACCACCTTTCGTTTGCCTGGGATATCCTACAAACAGCATCAGCTTACACCTACTTTCTAACTTATCAGGTTCCTTTGTCAGCACATATGCTGGACAACCCTGATAAGCTCATTATTTTACTCGCTTATCTATATTATTTTCGACTATTTTATGTAGTTTTATTGAGTTTATATATACATTCTATGCATGAGTCTATATTAGGTGGTATTATGCGCATTTTGGTGTTTTTGTAGGGTTTTAGGCCTAAGTTCACGAGAAATCTGTTCCGGAAGCAGTGACGTGTAAGAGTAGCAGTGAAGATTTCTTCCACAAGAGGAATTCGAGCTATTAGCACATGGAAATGGATGATGCTTTGAGTTAGCTCTCCAACGCAACTGGAATCGGGTCAATCGGAGTTCGGGAGAGAAAGTTATGGCCAAAATCGTGAGACCACGCAGAAGGGGCGAGAAGCTGCGTCGACAGACGCCAATCAGCATCGATCGACGCCGACCAAGAAGCCACGTCGATCGACGTGGATCAGCCACGATCGACGCGAGGCTGTCTGCTAGAGCGGAAATTCGAGGAAAAATGGATTTATTCATATCTTTAGCCCTAGATTTGATAGGATACACATCCACCACTATAAATACCTATGTAAATTCGATTTTTCAGAATACCCCATTAATAACCAATCATCATAGTATTCAGTTTTTAGAGTTTGAAGACTTGGGAAACACGAAACCCTTTATTTTTTGTAAGTTCTTTACTTTTATGCAATTGAATATGTTTTATTTTGGATTTCTATCTACGATGAGTGGCTAGAAACCCTAGCGGGTTCTAGGGGTTGATATTATTATGGATGCATATTATGATTAATTAATTAGGTTCATGATTCCAGTGTTTATTATATAATTCTAGATTAATTCAAGAATCGAGAGGTGACGATTAATTTAGATGTCTAGCTATTGATAGAAGGACCGAGAGGTGAATATTGATAGTGGGAATAGGAATGCATGATACAATCTACACTATCCAAACAGATGTACTAGACTATAGGAATTGAACTGATGTGCTCATCAGATTGACTAATTTGGTGTACTTTGAGACCGAGCGGAGATAGTCACTAATTAGTAATCTAGGTTATATTTGCCAAACAAGGAAATATAGCATTGTTGCAGTATTCCACCTGTTAAATTAATTGATTCCTACATGTTATCCATAATAAGAAGTCTTCCCTAGAATCTGTGTTCTTTTAAATTTTCTTTCAAAACTACTTTAATTTTCTGCATTGTTTTCTTTACTTTTATAAAACCCTGATTTTGGATTTCTCAAACAATGAATCTTAGGATCATAGCTAGTATATAGGATAGTTTCCCCCACACAATTCCCCTGGATCGATAACCTTAGGGTTTACAAATTTATTTGCCGCTGTTATTATAATTAATCTGTTAGAAATAGCAGTGATCAAACCCCAAACCCTCACTCTGTTCAAACTTGGCTTTCGCCCATACCAGAGTTCCAGAGGTGTTTTAGGAACTGATTTAGAAGGTACCAGGTTAAGCAAATAGGCCGCTGTCTCCAAGGCATATCCCCAAAACGAAATCGGCAAGCTTGCATAACTCATCATCGACCTGACCATTTCCAAGAGAGTTCTATTTCTTCTTTCCGCTACACCATTTTGTTGAGGGGTTCCTGGTGCAGTCCACTGGGATGTAATCCCGTTATCTGACAAGTACTGCAAGAACTCGTTACTAAGGTATTCTCCACCACGATCTGATCGTAGTGTCTTGATAGTCTTACCTAGCTTCTTTTCTACCTCAGTCCTAAAACTCTTTGAATTTCTCAAAGCATTCAGACTTATGGCGAAGCAAATAGACATATCCGAATCTTGAGTAATCGTCAATGAATGTGGCAAAGTACTCATAACCTCCACGAGCTTGCGTGGACATTGGTCCACATAAGTCAGAGTGGATCAATTCCAACACATTCTCTGCTCGAGACTGACTTGCCTTAAAAGGTCTGGTCGTCATCTTTCCTTCTATACAGGACTCACAGATTTGATGCGGTACCACTTGGAAAGAATCCAAGAGCCCATCGCATGCTAATCTTTTAATCCTCTTTAGATTGATGTGACCTAGTCTCAAGTGCCAGAGATATGTTTGATCCTCATCGGAAGAAAACTTTCTCTTTAAATGATTATTATTATTGGATGAGTTTGCAACATTTACGAAAGATTTATGCATACAATCAATGATATAGAGAGAGTCAATCAGTTTGCCATGACAAATAACACCGTTATTACCAATGATAGAAACTCCACTATAAAAAATAACTGAATATCCATCACAAAATAACTTGGAAACTGAAATTAAGTTCCGCCGAAAAACCGGCACATATAAAACATCTCTCAAAATCAAAACATTGTTTTCAAAGCATAAAGTAAAATCTCCAATGGCTACTGCTGAGACTCTCTCTCCGCTGCCCATTGAGATGGTAATCTCGTCATGCTTCAGCTGCCTTGTCGGCCTGAACCCCTGCAAAGTATAACTAACATGGTCAGTAGCCCCAGTATCCACTACCCAAGAATGGGTAGAAATCGATGCTAAACATGTTTTCGTTATAAATGCACATGACGTACCTTGTCTACCCGTGCTGAGCACTAGACAATCTACTTCACTTCGCTTGCCTTTGCATGGCCTGATGACATCTTCTGTTAAATCAGCTTCATCTAACCTTTTAAGCATTTCCTTTGCTTCAGCAACTGTCTTGTCAAAAGCTGACAAAGTTGGAGCAAATTCCAATGCCCTAAGGTCAGATTCCTCTCGCATCAGGGCTAAGAGCAACTCAGGAAGAGTAAACTCGCGCCTAGTACCGAGGGACTTGATGAAATCATCATAAGAATCAGAGAGAGAGTGCATGACAATGTTTATTTCTGCCCGCTTACTGACTTGTCCACCTCTCTTTCTGTACTTTCTCATAATTCTCATCATACTGATAAAGTGCAGAAGCAACAAACTCCCATCAGTCATTCTCTTGCAGACCAGGTCCTCTACAAGATTATAACTGACAGTTCGTCTCACCTTCCCATAAACCTTCACAAGGTCCCTCCATATCTCAACAGCAGATCCGAACTCCGTGTACTTGAGCTTTAATTCTCTAGACAGACTCTTCATGATGAGTTTGCGAGCAAACTCATCAGAAGCTACCCATCTGTCATAGAACACTCGCTCATAACCAGTACAGTTCCAATACTTAGGAGTTAGAGGGTCCATGTAAAGTATATGGGCATGTTTAGCAGTGCAGAGTATTTCCATGAAGCATAACTTCCACTCAGGAAAATTCGGACCAGTTAAAGGGTTTGTTATTAAGAGGTTGACAACGTGAGCAATAGACATGTCTGAAAACAATAAATTAAAAACAGAAATTAAAACATAGTCGCAAACTATTGAAACAATTAAATATTGAAACCTTATGATAAAGCAATATTAATGTTTCCTCCAATTTGCCTAAGTATTACTATTGCAAGCTACACATGTGGACGTTTACAACAAAACACTTAACCAGACTGCATCTTTCAATTCCAGTCCTTTAATTCCAATCCATGCCCGGGTTCCTTAGACAAATGGAATTAATAATTGGAGACTAACTTAAGACCATATTATCCTACTGAGCAGGGACATCACAAATGAGTTATACTCTGGATAACATCTAAGCTAGCTTACCACCAAAGCCAACCCTCCCATATAAGGATCTATTAGAACACACCCGATCCCTATAATAAGGTTGTCTCATTTAATTCAATCCCTAGAGAACTTATGAAAACTCAATACGCAAGCTACACATGTAGACGTTTACGCATGAACTCCCACTTCTCACATGAAATAAATGTTTGTTTTAAGAAATCCCATCTATTAGAACTTATGAATAATAAATTAAGTAAGCTACACATGTAGACGTTTACCTAATAAATTACCCACTTCCAATAAAGGATCGCTTTGTGGAGGTCTTACTAAATTATGAGCTTAGTAATTTTTAGTTCATAAGGTTCAATTGCACAGATTATTTTATGTAGCCATAATTATAACATTGCTAAAATTCTATCATGCATAGCATGAACTTCGAATTTATAGTTATAATTAATTACACAAAATAAATCACATAGCATTCTTTAAAGCTGTAAATAAAAGCAGTAAACGTGCTCCTATTATCTACAACATGCTTGTATGCTGCGCAATTAAATTAAACACGTATATCATGCGAAGACAAATAATAAAACAAATAAAAAATGTCCTCGTGGCCCCATGATACGAAATATAATTAATTTTAACTATTACAAGTTGGAATTAATAATACAGATCTTCAACTGGGCTCCCACTACTTGGACTGAGATCTGAATTCATTTTCCGAATTTGGGCCTCCAAGATTTGATTTATCAGAAAATTGGACAATTGGGCCAGTTAACCAAATCGCGGACCTAGACACACATTGCAAGCCCAATAGCCCACGAGAACTTGGCCCAACGAGCCACCACTGGCGAACTACCGCCGCCGGCAACTCGCTGCCGCCGTGAGGGCTCTCGGAATTGTGCAACAGCCATGCACATACGTGCATGGTTGTAGCCCGCGATCCGCCTCCTCCGGCCGTTGCCCGTTTTGCATGCCGCTGCCCCGGCTTGCCCCAACCGTCGCCCGAACCGCCGTTCACACTTCTTCTCCACCATCGGCCTCCATGACTCATCGGAATCGCGCAAGGACAGAATCGGGGCTCGCGCGAACCATGCGAAAAAAACTTAGGGTTTTTTCTCGCGTTCCGGCCGCACGCCCAGCCCGTCGCCGCCCCAGCCCGCGTCGCCGGTCCTGAGCCACCGTCGCACCACCACCTGCTCCACCGACATCGACCAAGGGGCCCACACCTGCCGCCGGCAAGTGCATGTTAGGCCGCGCAGGTGCTGCGCGCGTAGGGCTTGCCGTGTTGCGCACGCCCCCATCGCGCCTAGGCCCGTGCGCCGTCGTCCCGGCCGGCGCCTGTATTACCCCTTCGCGTCATCGGCCTCGCCCGGAGCCGCCGCACCGTGCCTGGCCAGCTCTGGCTGCGCAGCCGTCGCCTGTGTGTGTGCGCGCACGGCTGAGCCGCTGCACCTGGCCGTGCACCCTGCCGCCGTGCCCCGCCGCGTCTGACCGCCGTGCATGGCCTTCCTGCCGTGCCGGCGCTGTCACGCGTCGTGCGGCCCTTCGTTCTTCGTGTTCTTTGTTCTTCGTGTTCATCGCATTCTTCGTTTTCCATTTTACAGATTTAATTTTTTTTAAAATAAAGATTACATTGAATAATCCTAATTACAATCTAAAAAAAACTGAATCTAACCACAGATTTATCTCGTGGGTGAAAAACGAATCCATATAAAAGGGCGGATTAACCCGAGAACCACGAGGACGAAAAACATACAATCAATCCAAAACCATCCATTGCATGCAATCAATAATAATAATCATGCATAATCATAGGCAATATTATTTTTCCGATAGAGCCAATTAATTAAACCTGGCTCTGATACCTATTGCAGGGATTCGTGAACTGAATCACGAAGTCTGTTTGCCAAGGATCGTTAATTGGAATATCAAAAATAAATTGCTATGC
>JAPKLW010001402.1:18585-64523 GCA_026898455.1 Plectranthus barbatus | reverse complement strand
ATCTAGATTCTTTTAATGTCAGATAAAAGAATCGATCTCGACTTAGGCCCTTATCAATGTGTGCCCCACACCAGCATATCAAGCCATCCAAGATAAGATGCTTATTACTGCGTATGCTGCAGCCTACACCGATAGTTTATCCTGGAACTGTCTCAGCTGTGATAACTATTTATATCTCGCTAGGTCAAACGATCCATATGATCTTCCGTGATCTTCTACACACCGTATGATCTCCCTATTGACGAGATAAGAGGATAATTGCGTTTGCGACACATGTTTGTTAATACAGACAGGAGATGAACATACAACATTTATGATTCCCAGTATATTAACCAATCGACCTTGTACATAATATACCAATCATAATGCTTTCAGTATATAAATCCATCAATAAACTCCGAAATTTCCCCAAGTCTAGTGCTTCGAACCACTCCTTTGACTTACTTGTCTTCTTCGATTCTCACTTTGTGATTTTGTATTCTAGGGCCAACAAGTGGTACCAGAGCTTCAGTTTATGCTTAAAATCATATGGTGGGACAATATGACATTGGTTACCGTAAAAACATCACGGACACAACAAGAGAGCAGTTTGTTCCAATACCCACAATTGACTCACACGAATTACACCAGATGGGTAATTCGTGTGCAGAAAATACCAAGGAGTGTGGGAGGCATTCGAGCCAGCAGAAGGCACACAGGTGGATGCCCGACTCGATAAGAAGGTGAGGTCGCACCTCTCCAAGCACTTCCAAAGGACCTCCTAATGCAAGTAGGCAAAAAGACAACAGCGAAGGAAGTGTGGGATTGCATAAAGACGAGGTTCGTTGAAGCAGATAGAGTGAAGAATGCAAGGTTGCAGACACTCAAAAGCGAGTTCGACGTGATGCACACGAACGAAAGTGAGTCCCTCGATTGCTATGACGGATGACTCACTACTATGTCTATGAATTACTCAAGTCTTGGAGGAACTCTAAGTGACTCTACGTTGGTGAAGAAGTTGTTCGATATAGTCCCACAATGGTTTATCAGTGTGGTAGCCGGGATTGAACAATTTTATGATCTTGAGACACTCACGTTCGAGGAGGCTGTCAGTAGACTTAAAGCCTTGAGGAACGTACACGTAAGAAGAATACAAGCATAGAAAGAAGGGATGATCAGGTACTCCTCACTCAGGCGGAGTTGAAGGCCCGATTAAAAAAAACAGGAAGGACTCATCTTCTCTGTCGAAGAAGACCTTCGGAGAAAATGAGAATCAATGACGGAGTTCCTACAGTAGAGGACGAGGTAGAGGAGGTCGAGGAACATTGACTGGTTCTGGTGGTCGAGGAGTCCCTCGAGATAAGAGTCATATTTGTTGTTACAACTGTAACGAGATGGGTCACTACTCGACACAATGTCGAGCACCAAAGAAGAGTGAAGAAGCTCACCTCGCCCACGCGGACAACGTGAAGCAGCTCTACTTATGGAAATCTCGAAGGAGATCCCATCAGACGAGGTTGTCATGCTCAACAATCAAGAAACCAAGCTTCTCGAGATACCGAATGATCTTTAGTTCTCGGATAATGGTGCCAGTAACCATATGACTGGGGACAAAGACAAGTTCTTCGAACTTAATGAGACAATCACCGATAAAGTAAGATTCGGTGATGACTCAGTGGTGGAAATCCTAGGAAAAGGATCTATTCTTTTCCAATGTAGAAATGGCGATCAGTGGCTGCTGGAGGAAGTGTATTACATTCCTCGACTGAAGAACAACATGTTAAGTCTTGGACAATTGACCGAAATCGGTCACTGGATTGTGATGAAAGGAGAGGAACTCGAAGTCTTTGCTGGGAATCCTTCGTGTCTTATCATGAAGGTGAGACGATCTCAAAATCAGTTATACCGAACAGAACTCCAGATGGCAAGGTCGATTAGTCTTTTGGCTAATCTTGAAGATCCAGCATGGCTATGACATGCTCAACTCGTGCATGTCAACTTCCAGTCCTTGAAGGTGCTTGTCAACAAGGGAATGGTCGTAGGGGTACCGCCAATATCTCACCAAGAGCAGCTTTGCCAAACTTGTTTAGTAGCAAAGCAGATGAGACAGTCATTCGCCAGAGAAGCCAAGTTTTGAGCAAAGAAATTGCTCGAACTGTTGCACATTGACTTGTGTGGTCCGATCAGTCCAACCACACCTAGAGGCAATCAATATTTCATGTTGATTGTTGATGATTACTCTAGATGGATGTGGCTACACGTGATGAAGACCAATGATGAGGCATGTTCTTTGTTCATAAAGATAAAATAGTTGGTCGAGAATTTGATCGGGCTTCAAATTAAAGTCCTTTGATCGAATAGAGGAGGAGAATTCTTCTCGAAGGAGTTCGCTGAGTTGTGTGAGCAAGCAAGAATCGAACGACATTTCACCGCACCATATTCTCCTCAACAGAATGGTGTGGTGGAAAGGCAGAACAAAACAATATTTTTGATGGCTCAATCATTACTCAAGAGCATGAGTGTTCCGAGAAAGTATTGGGGGGAGGCTGTTTAACATGCAATCTACCTACTCAATAGACTACCAACTAAAGTCATTCGAGACAAGACCCCGTTTGAAGTATGGACTGGAAGGAAGCCACACCTATCATATTTGCGTGTGTTTGGGTGTACTGCACATGCCAAAGTGACTAATCCGAGCTTGAAAAAGCTTGAAGACCGAAGTCAGTCATCTGTGTACTTAGGAGTCGAAGAAGGGAGCAAGGCACATAGGTTGCTCGAACCACATCTCGCTAGAATACATGTGAGTCGTGATGTTGTGTTCGAAGAAGGTGAAGCCCAGGATTGGACAAGTGAAGGAAATGATGGCTCATTACAAATCTATGACGATATTTCTCAAACTGGAACTTGATCGACCCAGTTCGAGAGTGGTTTGACAAGGGATCGAGGTGCAATAGAAGTATCCGAACAAATTGATTCGAATACTTTGTAGTTCGAATCAGTTCTTGAAAGAGTAGATCAAGATGGTAGTCTACCCACTCCATGATTAGGTGGACACATTGGGAGTGATGAAGGGCCTGTTTGATTTTGGGACATGGCTGACATATTAGCAGAAGCTCCTCGAGTCGAACTTGATTTCAAGGAGGTGATGTTAGCAGAGACGGATGAGCCATCTTGCTACAGTGAAGCGGTCGGTCAACCACAATGGGAGGAGGCAATGGCCAAAGAAATTGAAGTCATTGTGAAAAATAAGACATGGTCTCTTGTTCCATTGTCGGCCGGACACAAAGCAATCGGACTTAAGTGGGTCTTCAAGATCAAGAAGAACTCGGATGGTGAAGTGATCCAATACAAGCTCATTTGGTAGCAAAGGTCTGTGTGCAGTGACAAGGCATGGACTTCGAGGAAGTCTTCGCACGAGTCGCTTGAATGGATACAGTTCGAGTCATACTTGCCCTTGCAGCAAACCGAGGATGACAGGTACACCACCTCAATGTAAAGTCAGCATTCCTGAATGGAGATCTTGAAGAAGAAGTGTATGCGGCTCAACCGGAGGGGTTTAGAGTCACTGGCAAGGAGCATCTTGTACTAAAACTGAAGAATGCTCTATATGGGCTTAGGCAAGCCCCTCGAACTTGGAACTTGAAGCTCGATCAAAGTTTGAAACAGAAGGGTTTCAAGAGGTGTTCACAGGAGCAAGTTGTGTATACAAAGGGTAACACTAACAACAGATTGATTGTTGGTGTATATGTAGACGACTTGATTGTAACTGGTGAAGATCCGAAAGAGGCACTTCGATCAAATAGACAACTTATGCCAAGAAGGTGCTAAGTCAATTCGGTATGCTTAATTGGGATTCGATCAGGACACCTATGGAGCCGAGAGATTAACTCCACAATGGTCCCGAAGGAAAACAACCAATTGATGATACCGAGTACCGAAGAGTTATTGGTTGTCTTCAATATCTTTTTCATACGAGGCTGGATCTCTTGTATGTTGTTGGAATCGCCAGCAGGTTTATGGAGAGTCCTACGAAGATGCATCACAAGGTCGTGAAGCAAATTATTCGTTATCTTCGAGGCACAATGCAGTTTGGCCTAGTGCTTCATAAAGGAGTTAGAGATGAAGAGATCGTAGGATATTCAGACAGTGATCTCGCAGGAGATCTAGATGACCGAAAGAGTACTGGAGGATTTGTGTTCTACATAAATGATTCTCTTATTTTGTGAAACTCACAGAAACAGAAAAAAATGGCCCTTTCCTCATGCAAAGCGGAGTTCATGGCAGCAGCAACATCAGCTTGTCAAACGCTTTGTTTAAAAGCGTTGTTGGTCGAACTAGGTGGTTCGAAGTCGAAGCCATTTAAGCTCTTCGTGGATAATAAATCCGCACTGGCTCATGAAAAAATCAGTATTTCATGGTTGTAGAAAGCACATTGATATGAAATATCATTTTATTTGAGAGTATGTCGAAGCAGGTGAGATCGAAGTGGAGTTCATTTGAAATGACGAACAGAGAGTTGATGCACTAATGAAAACTCTACCAGCATCAAGGTTGGCAACAATGTGACCTCTATTGGGTGTTCGAGACCTCGAACTGCGCCAAGAGTAAGGGGGAGAATGTTGAGTTACTCCCTCGATGATTTCAAGTATGGGGAGTTAATGAAGAAGTGTAACGATTCGAACGTTACAACCCAAGTAATTAAGTGGTTCGACTGTTGCAACTCAAGAGTTAAATAGCTTGACGGTTACTAGTCAAATGAAGTTTAATGCTCGGTGGTCTTAGGTGGAAATTGATGAGCATTCAATAGTAGTGTTTTAATTACTTTGGCCTTGTCTTATAAATAGTTTGCTTGATTTCTTTTGTAAAACACAACACCAGAGAGCGAGAGAGAGTTAATCTAGAGAGAATTGTGAGTTTTATGTAATATTTTAATTGCAAGAAATAAACTCCAAAATTTCCCCAAGTCTATTACTTCGAACTCATTCGAACCACTCCTTCGACTTACTTGTCTTCTTGAATTCTCACTTTGTGATTTTGTATCATGGGGCCAACATTATTTAGAAACACAGCTCAACTACAGCAGAGATGGATATGATTGGAGTTCCTTAGCGTTGCACGACTGGTGCAGGCTCTTGCCATCGCTATGGGGCTGCACAACGCAGTTGTTGGCAGATCTTAAGTTTGCATGAACACCAGAAGCAAATTGGCGTGACGCGACTGCTGAGATCGCATAATGAGCACTGATCTAAATGATTGAGTGGCTCCAGCGATGGGCTTATTGCTCGGGCTTACAGTAGACCTCAACTCGAGATTGAATGTTTAACTATTAGAACATTAGCGTATATTTTCCAACCAAAAATAGAAATAGTCCAACACATACAACAACACATCTCTCCCACCAGCCATTAGATATCTTTCTATGTTAAGTTAAGAAGCTCAATGACAATCTCACTCTCACCAAAGGACGACTATGGAGATGAATGTGGAGGTGATGAGTAGTGCAATGTAATTTCGATTATCGACAAACGGACAAGCAATCAATAGATTGTTGGCATCAACTAGTTCAGTCTTTCAGCGGGATATAATATTGAAACTAATATGCTAGCTATTACTTAGCATAATAATTTTTATGTTAATTAAAATCTGTATATTTGATTTTCTATTATTTCATGTAATTAGCATATTCGTGTGAGATAATTTGTTCAAGATATCAATAAGCAAGTTGGTTTGTTTGCCAAATTCATGAAACTAAAAGTTGAGCATTTTTTGTGAAAGGATATAAAATTTGTTCTTTTATAATATCTTAACTAAACTTAATTTTTCACGTAAAAGCTGTGGGACGCTAAGTATGAGTTTTACATTTCCTAGGAGTGATTCAAAAGGATATAGGTGCTTTTTTTTTTACTGGATTCAAATTTATAATTTTATTTGTGTTGATTGATTAAGTAATTTTAATTGTTCTATATATTGGTTAATATAATGATTTATTTAAAATTTGGTGATAATATAGTTTTTGTTTCGTTTACATCAAAACTCTAAATTGTAATGCTTCAGATTTCATTTTAAGACATGTATGTCGCATCTTGTTTTTTTTATGCATGCAGTTGAATTGGAGGAAATATCTTTTTAAAGTATAATGAAGAAGTAGAAGCTTCATAATCAATTTTAGGAGATGAAGGTTATTTGTGATACCTTATATTATGTATTATATATTTAATTTTATTGTCAAAAATTAGTTTTGTATTGAATATCATGATATTTTATTATCTAGCAAGCTAGAGGTATGCACTAGCAATTGAAAATCTAACTCATTTTTTATTTTTCATCATGTACATACGTTGAATTAAATTTGTAGTGTAATTAGAGATTAATTTATCTGTTGTGAGATAATTCTTGATTATAGATAAATATGCTTTAGCGGATTCATCACAATTCAATTATTGATCCAAAATATAAAAACCACGTTAAATATATAAAAAAAATGATATACCATAATAAGTGCAATGATAAAAGCACATTGCATGGGCCAAGAGGTCCAAGTTCAAACTTTCATGTGGATATGGGTGCGTGAGTTTAAATAAATGTATTTATATTTAAAAGTAAAATGTAATTCATGTCTCTCTCCTTGGGGTGTAGTGGTGAAATCATTCTGCTTATGACTGAGAAGTCATGAGTTCGAGCTTCTCCAAGAACATCTAGGTGTGTGAGTGGGTTTGTTAATGTATTACTATTCGAAAACAATCACTACAAGAAAAAAGCTCATAGACAACGGTTTAGGCTTAAAACCATTGTCGTAGAGTGATATTAGCCTAAACCGTTGTCTATTAGAATCTTAAAACGCAAAAAGACAACGGTTCATTCACACCGTTGTTGTTTAAGTGTTGTGTATTCCACCAAAGACAACAAATATATTTTATTGTTGTCTATTAAGTGTTGTTATATATTTTATCTATAATTTTAAATTAATTTAAATCTAAAATTAATCTTAAACCTAATAAATCCCTAAATTCTAATTTTCCCCTTCATTCTTCAAAATCGCACGATTCGTCCTCCTTCTCCTTCAGACTGCTGTCGCACACACGCTGCGAAGAAGCCCTCTGTCGATGAGTCCGCCCGCCCGCCCGTCCGCCGTCCGCACACACACCGCCGTCGTCAGCACGTGCGTCGCCTGCACCGCCGTCCAATTTTTTCATTAACGATTATGGGGTTCTCGATTCGACTTCTTTCATAGACGATCTTTATGTCACAGTTGGGTTTGATCAGTAAGTTTTTTGTTTTTGCTTTTCCTTAAAGATTTGGTTGATTGTCCACTCAATTTTTTATTTTGTTTAGACCCCTTTTTGTTTAAGCTTGAAAACAACGCGGAATTGGGCATTTATGATATGATGATTCTTTTTTGTTTCTTGAGAGTCCCGAGTCGGTTAGGTTGCAGATTAGGAAAGAAGGGCAATAATTAGGTCATTTTCAGTTTGGAGTGTCAATAAATTAAATTGAATACGTGGGCTGTTTGTTTCAAATTTTGTTTTGATGGATTTATATACTGAAAACATTATGATTGGTATATTATGAACAAGGTCGATTGATTAATATACTGGGAATCATAAATGTTGTATGTTCATCTCCTGTCTGAATTAACAAACATGTGTTGCAAATGCAATTATCCTCTTATCTCGTCGATAGGGAGATCATACAGTGTGTAGTAGATCACGGAAGATCGTATGGATCGTTTGACCTAGCGAGATATAAATGGTTATCACAGCTGACACAGTTCCAGGATAAACTGTCGGTGTAGGCTGCAGCATACACTGTAATAAGCATCTTATCTTGGATGACTTGGTATGCTGGTGTGGGGCACACATTGATAAGGACCTAAGTTGAGATCGATTCTTTTATCTGACATTAAAAGAATCCATATCTCTATGGCTTGATGAGATCCTGAACCTAAATGAAGGTACGGAAGTATATGCAGATTGTGTATCACTTTGAGTTGCAGTGAAAGGCTCTAGTTGAGCTTGTATATCTGTATCTTGGGTGATAGCAGTTTGTGTATGACTGTCTGGTATCGGAACTAGGTAACCACATCCAGTATAGGAAGGTGACACTCCCTGAGCAGCTCAAAAAGTTCGTTATGCTAAAGTCCTGCAGGTTGATTAAGTTCAAGCATAAGTGAAAAGGTTTGAGTGGATTGACTCAGGAATATAAGATGTTAATTAATTAAATAGCTTGTCAGAACTTAAATTAATTAACGAATGTTTGTAACCTTAAATGTGAGGATAAACCGAGCCCATGCAACCCGTACCTCAAAACGTGGTAGCAAATAGGTAGGACAATATTGATTCTCTAGTGGAATGAATCAATATTAATTAATTAATTATATTATAGGTTGAATATGAGAATTAATTAATTGATAGGCCTTATTTGCTATTTGCATTCTGGTCCCTGGTCTGGCCCATGAAACTCAGGCCCAATAGAAGTCCAGTATTTTCCTATAAATAAGTCTCAGTTCCTCAGATCTCAACACACCACAAGATCATATGTTGCACACAGCAAACCATATTTTGGGAGCTGTGGTGATCGACTGATCTGAGAAACGAGGAGGAAATTTTGTTTCTCAACTGGGCGAGGAATCCGAAGGGAATCTTCACCAAATATTCGGATCGGAATTGGGATACAGATCAGAAGATCAGATCAGGAGTATTTTCTTCTCTCCCTCTTTGTAATCAAAAATATTATTTATTTTCATAAGATTTAAATCCTTGATCTGTTAGGAATAAATCTTCGTGCGTGGGAAAACGATCGAGGATCAAATCTCTATGCACTCGTTCTTTAGGGTTCTACAATCCAGGTATTCCGCATAAACCCCCTTATGCATAATTAATAGGAGCATGCTAGGAATAATCATAGGCATAGAAATTTATTTTTGATATTCCAATTAACGATCCTTGGTAAATGGACTTCGTGATTCAGTTCACGAATCCCTTCATGTTTTTCTTAAGAGACGATATGGATGCCTTATAATATCTAAAGATCAAATTTTAAGCTCGCAACCAGTTTTAGATTTGCTTCTCATAATGTGTCGTTGATGGGTGCTTTTATCCTCTTTGCTAGATAGGAAATATGTCGATGCATCTACTGTTTGTTTCTCTGTTTCTTATATTAATTATCACGTCCCAATTCGAATGGAGGCCACAACTCGTCAGTGATGTAGATGCGATATCGAGGGAGTCTCTGAAGCAGCAACAGATTTAGCAAAGAGAAGAGAGTGTCAAGGAGAAGGTGAGTGGATGTTTCTGCTGATCTTTAAATCTGTATCTTTTTTTTCCTAGGAACCATCCTAGCCAATTTTGTTTATCGGTTTTATCAATTGATATGCAAAGGGGCACTAAATAGGACATTGGAGAGAACTTTGTAGTGAACAATTAAAACCAATTGAATCATGCAAACACTAATTAATCTTCCAAGAGATGGTCAATCCACACTTATATGACTAATTCCCTTAGCACCAGCAAATTAATCGGAGATGAACTAAGATTATCAAACCGTTACGTTATTTAATCCTAGCACACTCCCAAACGACCATGGACACTTAACCTATATGCTTCCTCCGCACAGGGATTGGATCGAGACATACATAAGAACATGCTAATCACGACATATCAATCCGCGTATTGGCTGCAATCTCAATGTCGAATATCAAGCAATTGACTCTTATCTACATTACTTGAATAGGAATAAGATCTAGCATTCCTTAATCAACAAGGAAGAGGTAAGCAAGTAATCAATTGATCAAAAATTATCCACTACATTGTTCAATCCAACATTCCTAGGTGTTTAGCTACTCATACCTTGGAATTGGTACAATTGAATTGAAAAGTAAAACTTAGTCGTTACAAATAGATTTGAAATTGCGATTTCCCCCAAATTGAATCATTGGCCTTGATCTAGACTTGATTCTTCATGTTCTTCATCAATCGGATAGATTTGGATGAACATCCCCTTCAATTGATGGTTGGATGAGAGTATATGGTGTTTTTGAGAGTGAAAAACTGCCACGAATGTGTAAAAACTGCCAAAAGTCCTTTTCCCAATTGTTCTTTCACTTTTTTTATTAAGTTCCCAGACTTCAATTTTGCTCCGGATGAAATTGGCTCGACCTGGATGCTTCAAAACTAAAAAAAATGCCAAAACAACTCACTCGGGTTCGACCTGGACAAATCCAGCTGGACCAAAATTTGCCTCTGAAGAGCAAATCTCGGCCGAGCTCTGCCAGGGTTCGATCAATATTTGCCAGGCAAATCTCGAATGAACGTAGAATGGTCCGGACCGGGATTTAGCTCTATAATCTCCTTGTTGCTCCTCTGTTCCATTCGGGTTGGTATTTCCCATGCATAAACACGATCCGGGTCGATTTTTCACCAAAATTGGGTCAAACTTGACGAAAAATGCTCAATTCTTTTCCTACACAACACCAACACAACAAAACACAAAAACAAGACAAAAACACACGAAAACCATATAATATGTGGGTAAAATGAACGCAAACAAGCACTCAAACATATCAATAAATCGGTCATTTTACACACATCATAATTCCTTTTTGGTTGTTGCTTAGTTTTGTAATATACCGAATTTTAATTAAGCGGCCTTTAGCTTAATTAATTATTAAATAAAAAGGGATTATTTATTTTAGCCTTAAATTAATCGTTACTCAATTTTCAACACTCGTTGTCGCATGCATGTCCATTTTATTCAATAAAATACCTATGAGTGTGTTTTAAAAAACCTTAAGCAACCGTGCAGGTGAACCAGGGTTTCTAGCGTATTTTGGGTGCGTTAAAATCGACAACTTGCACCCGAGAGCTCCATTTCTCTCACCGAGCTAGGTTATACTTGGAATTGATTTATAAGAATTTTAGAAATAATTGGAATGAAATTCTGATACCCATAGAATATTTTATGATTTTTTCGAACTATCGAGTTCGGGGCAAAAAGGGGGAAATTCCAAAAGTTGGGAAATTGAAACCACGAGTAGAACTCGTAATTTGGAGCATTTCCGTGGATGTCCATGTCAAATTATGGATCAATGAAGGTTGATTAATGAGGTTATTACATAAAATAACGAATTCGGAACCCCGACTTATAGGATTGCACCAAGTGTCATCCATCCATCAACCCACCTATCCTTCAATTATTGTGGGCGGCTGTGAAGTGCGGCGGAAGAGTGATTAATTCGATCAAAATCAAAAGAAAATACAATTGTTGCACATTTTATTCACTCTGCATCACACCCGCGCACCAGCTTCCTCCTACCTTCCTTCATCGCAATTTTTCGATCAATCGAGGAAGATTCAGGCTGCGATTTCTGAAGACAAAACTAAGATCGTACTTCAAGATTTCTATAGGATCTAGAAGAAGTCAATTTGGTTGAGTATCGCAAGAGATACGATGCAGTTTACAGTGGGTGTTGGTAAGTTTTCCGATACCATAACCTTCATCAGAACTCCGTGTAAACAACGATGAACCCGTGAGTAACCTTTATAATCTTGTTCCTTGTGATGATAGGAAGCTTTTGGTAGTCTTGGATCGCCACCCCGCCGACCGTTCGCCCGAAAAAACTACTGCAACCTTCACGGAGGTGAGGGTTTTCAACATTTTCTTTCCATCTTGTGAAGCTTTGTATTTCTATCATTTCATCGATTGTATTGCATCCCATCGGGTTCCTAGTGATGTCTAGAGGTAGGGGATGAGTCGGGAGTCATCGGAGTGGCTAGAAACGGCCATGGTTGCTGCTGGGGTCGCGCGGGTTCGCGGTCTGCTGCTGTTGTCGATGTCTATGTCGATCGACGCTGGCGGTGTCGACCAAAACAGTAGCGACTACAACCCCATTTTGCAATTTTTTCGTCCGTGTTCGATCCTATTTGAGTTATTTTTTATGCATGAACATATATTTTGATTTTGAAGCTTATTATGTATGATTATATGTGATAAAAACTGATTTCAGACATTGGGATTTAACTATATTAAATCATGCGAGCAATGTTACATGTTTGATTGTTTAATTCGCTTTCAAACTCCGAAATGAATGATCTCATAGCCGCGGGTTAGTTGTATGAGATGAGAAAGGTTGGAGAAGTCTCATGTATATTCGATATACAGGTGATGCATGTTAGGTAGCTGAAATTATGTTTGTCTTGTCGTAAAGTCAATCCATCTTAGAACCTGAATTATACGATAACATCAGCTGGGGTGCTGATTTATCATCCATAGATAATCGACCTAATATGCTTTATTCTCCTATGTTGTCAATTGAAGGAAACACAGAGTGACCGGAGAGCTTTTCAATCACAAATCAACTTACTTGCGTTGTATCTGTAAGCATTTGAGGCGGGGACGATTTTATTCCTATTTTCGCTTGATTTTGGGCTATAAGCCCTATTTTCTAAAAAGCATGCAAATTGATTTGATTTTAACTGATTGTTTATGCTAATAATGTTTTGATTTCATATATGTTTCTCTGGTCAATCGTAGTTGACTAGGGAGATTTGGTTTAACGAGGACAGAACCAGGTTTCGTATGAATCCTGAGCCAAAACTCTTAAACCCTAAGGGCATAAATCCTTTGTGGTCTTAAGCCAGACTCAAACTTGGTCACTCAATAGAGTATTGATACCTTCGGAGAAATAAGGAGAGACACATGATGTGTCTTAAATCGATCAAGGTCTCAATGCGGTGAGTTCTGAGACCAGTGCACTAAATTATGGCAGTGAGCCGAATGGTTCGTCATTCCCAACTGTTCATCGTGACTTGGAAGTTGTCCAACTTCCAGTCACACAACGATAAAACAGATATGTCTTCATTTGTGAGAAAAACTGTACAGTACAAAATGTTTTTGAAATAAAACACGGCCAAATAATTTCTAAAACCCTGTGGTTTATTTGTGTGTGGCATAGCATTCATATCTAATCAGATATCATTTATTTTCGGGTCATGTCCTCACGGGGTACGTTATACTCAGCCCCTGTGCATTATTTCTAAAATGTGCAGGTTAGTAGCAACGATGTGGATGCAACGGTGTAGAGGGCAAGATTATCCCAATAAGAACTTTGATCCTGAGATATGCATCTTTATATGCATGTCTCCACTGCGTAACTCTCCATTGCATGAAACTCTGAATTTATTTTCTTCCATGTTTGTAATAATTGTCTGAGAAACTAAACTCCTTGTTTATCGTTATCATTCGTACATTGTGTTTGCAAGGTTGTTTGCCTCGTTACAAACACTGTTGTTGTAACGCCCCAAATTCTAATTAAATAAAAGAGCGCTACTAAAATATAATTTACTTATTTCTTTCCTTTTTAATTAATTTATGAAGTATCTCAACAAGCTCATGTGTATTCATTTAAAAGTAAATGAATAAATTTTCTATCAATAATAAATAAAAAATATAAATTTAAGAATTTTTTTTTGACATGTTGTATTTATATACGTCAAAATAATTTCCTGTTAAATAATAATTCTTTAATTCCTATCATTCGAAATACAAATGAGAAAGCGGAACTAAGAGACTATTAAACTTTGAATAATTCAAATCAAACACATTCAAATATAAAAGTTTATATTGTAATAACTTTGCCTAACAATATATTATAATAAAATGCACATTCTATCTATAGAGGCCTAACCCGTGACTATGTAAATCTAGCAAAAGACTAACAAAATAATCACAGTTCACAGGTGAAGACATGATGCATATAATAATCTAAGATGACAAAATATATTAGAATGTAAGTTTGCAAAAGCTGATTTTAATTCTTGGAGATTGTAGTGGTCATTCCGCTTGCTCCACCGCACGACTCCTCAACCTGAAAAATAATAAGGGGGGGTGAGCATGGAAGCATACTCAGTGGGGAATTACACTGTAAACAACTATAGTCAATTGTGTAATGAATCATACAACATGAACACTTAAACTTAGCTGATACTTTGAGACTAGCCTCGGTCCCTTGCGGACCTGACCCCTTGCGGGTCTGCCCCTTGTGGGCAATCAACTTTACGATCCCTTGCGGATCATGGACCCCTTGCGGGCCACTTTATTCACATGCATGACACACGACACAACAATGAATATAGCCATGTAACCACTACGTTTACAGATAAAGGAAACATTCACATATAAATCTTTCACCAAGTTGTTGTCCACCTCAGAGCTCTCGTTGCGCCAATCCTAGCACTTAGAAAATTTAGTCTTTTGTTGTTTGTTATTCTTGAACTTGAGTTTGGTTAAGTATATTGGATTGAACAATTAAACTTTAAATATTCATGACAATATTCTTCACCTTAAGGAATTAATCTTCAATAAATAACATAAATAAAAATTCCAAAAGATATATCTTAGGCAAACAACATAATAAAGAACCAACTAATCGAATTTATCAATCCCAACACCATGTATTCAAAAGAATCAATGCCAACAAAGATATAAGTTTTGATCCCATATTTTATCAAGGAAGAAATCAAACAAGTTGAACTCTTAAAATAAACGTTCATATCCTCACAGGAATACTGGCAGCATTTAGTAAAATGTCCATAACTTTTTCGTTACAACTCGGAATGCATCGATTCTTAGTATTTTAAAAACCTAACTCAATTACCCATAATTGTTATTCAGACAACACGTTCGAGATTCCACATTAAAACGCTGAAAAAGCCGATTTTCAGAGGCTATAAAATTAAATTTCTAAATCTGGCAGCTTCCAGAAATTAGGCCATAACTTCCTCCACACAACTCCAATTAATATGATTCTAGTCTCAAATGAAAGCTAAGACAATATCCTACAACCTTCGTTCAGAAATCATAAGCTAAAAACGAAATTAAATTCCTCAAATTTTCGATGCAAAACATGCCCTGTTTCAGCAAAAATCTCTAAAAAATGATATACAATTACACTACCATATATATATATATATATGCTTAAGAAAAATTCAAATATACCAACATCAAGCACCAAAATACACTACAACAAGTTTGCCCCAAATATTTTTTTTTTCATCACATAATCAAAATATAGAATTATATAAAATTCCAAACAAAACAAAGAAAATACACACATTTACCTTATTTTAATTGGAGAATGAAATTGAGAGAGAGAGAAGGGGCGGCTGGATGGGTGGTCTGGGAAAAGAGTCGAGAGAATAATGAAGGGGAGAATGGAGATGCAAATTGATTTGAGGAAGAAAAAAAATTTGATTGTGTGTGTGTAGTGTGGACACGCATAATGCTTCTTATCCTCTACATTATTTCTTTCTTCTTATTATTATTATTTTTATTTTTATTTTTATTTTTATTATTATTATTCAATTAATTAATTTTAAAATATCTTAGTTATTTTGGACAATTAATAGTTTATGCTTATTTGATTTAATACTAAATCTAGAACATTCTAATTTTTTATTTATTCATTTATTTTATTTTATTAATTGATTGAACTTACTTTGTGCTAGGCGCTTCGAGCTCCGAGTTGGACAACCTGCAAAACTTAAAATAATATTAAGCAATTAAATTAATTAAAATTAAAATAGTGATAATTAAGATTCTAATTATAATAAAAAGATTTGGGGTATTACAGTTGTTTCAGTCATGTATGTTGAACCTATTGGGTGTGAATCTTTGTTTTTGATTGATTATTTGAATCTTCCACTGTTTAAACCACCCAACCCACTGTAGCACGCCCTAAGTTTGGGAAGGCGAACAGTGGGCGTTACAAGTTTTCTATATTTACATTTGTAGTCAATTATATGTGAATGTTTCCTTTAATTGCTTTGTGTACTTGATGAACTGTTTGTGATATTTCTTATATGTTTGTATAGCAAATTTGCCTCGAATGCTTCATTTTTTAGCATTTACAACACAGAGTTGATTCCAGTACAACCATGTTTGAGCATTTACGATGTAATAGTCCACTTTGTCTGAGGAATTATTTCTGATCTATTACCTTGTCGATGACCCACATATTTTCTTCCAAGTAATCATGCATCATGAGAAAATTTCTTACCTGTCGATGACCCACATATTGAAACATGTTATAATTATTGAACATGTTATTCATGTTGAGTTTTATAAAATAAAAATAGCCTTGGAAATTAAGATATGCATTACCATCAGACTACTACACTCACCAGTATCAATATGTTATCAGTAGAACTTGCATGAAACCAATATGGCTGCAGAATCTCGAATTAGATGAAACAAACAAGTGCTTCTTCAAGATAAGGTTAAGAGATGATAAACCTCTAGGTTCTTAAGAAAAGTATAGTCTATAACTACCACCATAAGATGCATAAGCTTTAGTGCAACACAAAAGGATTGCTAATTCAGAAATGTGAAATTATTGAACAGAACTCAGCATCTTATGAAGCCCCACGAAAAAAGAAGAGCTGGCCTATTTTAGTCTACTTTCAAGAGATGATAAACCTCTAGGTTCTTAAGAAAAGTATCAAAGGTTTGCAGAAAATGCGTTTATGCCTTTCTTCAGAGGCCCCCACCTGCCACGCATTTTGAAATAATTAAATAAGTCAAATTGAAGTTTGAAATATGTATTATTTCATTCTTGAACTAGCTAGTAAATAAGGTAGTTACGTAAGTTATGCTAAAATGTAAAATTTATTACCTTGCATAAGTTATACGTTAATTAGTAATAGCTATAATAAACTTTTGATTATCTTATTGATTATTGATTAGTATATATATTTTTTGTTGTTTTGTTTATCAGTTCAATAACAGTTACTCCTCTGAGGACATTGATGTTGTGCGCAATGAATGGGCCGAATGTGTTCAAAATCATGTATGATGGACATATGTTTATTTTTTATTTTAGGATATTAATTGACGTACAAATATTTATTTTGTATTTTGGTATATTTGTATTTTGAGAATTAAAGGATAAATGTTTCTTTGGTATTTTGGATTTATTAATAGTTATTTGTGATTTAAATTTTATTATTCAATTATATTATTTTCTTTGCAAATTGATTATTTAAAAAAAACACCCGCGACAATGGTTTAAAATCGTTGTTATTTACAGTTAGGAAATTATTGTCGTAGGTGTAAAAGCGTTGTCGTAGAGATATGTACACCAACAGTTTAAAAAGCGTTGTCGTAGAGTGTGTGAAAAAGCGTTGTCGTAGAGATATATACAACAACAGTTTGTTGAGACCTACGACACCGGTTAAAAACTGTTGTTGTATGTATCTACAATAACAGTTAATAACCGTTGTCTATGAGCATACTTTTTTTTTTTAACTCCTACGACAACACTACCTACAACAACAACCAAGAATACCTTACGACAACAGTTTTAAGCTGCTGTCTATCAGCTTTTTTGTATTAGTGAATGCAGAGCTTCCTCGATGATATCTAAGTGTGTGAGTTAAAATTAATGCATTATTATTCA
This sequence comes from Plectranthus barbatus, assembly GCA_026898455.1. NCBI lineage: Eukaryota > Viridiplantae > Streptophyta > Magnoliopsida > Lamiales > Lamiaceae > Plectranthus > Plectranthus barbatus. The sequence goes on along the minus strand of JAPKLW010001402.1, from coordinate 47,095 downwards.
AAAATTCAATGCCTATGTCTCCTAGTCGGGGTGTAATGATGAAAGCACATTGCATAAAAAAATGCAATGCATGTGTCCCCCGCTCGGGGTGTAGTGGTGAAAGCACCTTGCTTCAAAAAATGCAATGCACGTGTCTCCCGCTCGGGGGTAGTATTGAAAACATCTTACTTGTGACCAAGAGGTCATAGGTTTGACCTTCCCTGAGGATATCTAGTTGAGTAAGTTTAAATTAATCCATTACTATTCAAAAAATGCAATGCATGTGTCCCCTGCTCGGATGTAGTGGAGTAAGCACATTATTTGTGATTAAGAGGTCATGAGTTCAAGCTTTTGCGGGAACTTCTAGGTTTGTGAGTTTAAATTAATGCAATACTATTAAAAAAATTCAATGCCTGCGTTTCCACGAACATCTAGGTTTGTGTGTTTAGATAAATGCAATTCTATTAAAAAGAATATACAATGCATTTCTTACATTTTGAAATACTTATTTAGTTAGTATTATAATTTCAATATACTGAATGTATATAACAATAATAATAATAATAATAATAATAATATTATTAGTATTATTATTACTATTATTATGATTTGATATTCAAAGAATTAATTCTTCCAAAATATTGAATAAATTAAATAATGCATGAATTAATTTTTTTAGAGTAAATATAATCAAATTTTAATACATAAAAATTCTCACTTATTAATTTTTAAATAACATAGTTCAATAAATAAATTATTAATACAACTACAGTTTTCATATAATGCCTTTTATTTTTCAAATATAGATTAATTATATAACTATAAATTATATTCATATTTATAATAATTATATTTATTATATATTACAATTCATATTTATAATAATTGAACTAAGTAATTAGATTAATAAGTTATTAATAGAACAAAATATCTTCATATTTATGTTGCGGTTTTAGTTTGATATATATATAGATGTTATACTCCCTCCGTCACGAAACAATTGTCTTGTTTTCCTTTTTCGTCTGTCCCAAACAATTGTCATATTTTCTAAAATGGAAAGTTAATACACACTCACTAATAAAATACTAATTTCTTCTATCTCTACTCGTATTGGTATTTGTGCCATTTTCAATCAGACAATTATTTTGGGACGGAAGTAGTAATATTTTAAAAAATAAATAATTTGATCAATGCACATGTGCTAGGAGTTATTGTTAATAATTGTTTATTTATATTTATTTTAATGAGTCAAACATCCCATTAAAATACTGAGTCGAGTTAGATTAGCTTAAACTTCCCATTAAACATCCATTATAAGTATAAGAATTATTGAGTTGTAATAGAAGCTAATTTACAAGCCTTAGGGAATTTGGTGGCGAAAATCATCACCATCAAATAGACTTGTACATGTTGCTGGGTAACACTATATTACCGGGGAAGTGTATTTGGAGAAGCTGGTTGACACATCATCATCAGCTTTTAGATTACCAGCACAAAGCTTATCAGCAAGACATTACCAGCTAGGCAGTAGGCACTACTCAACTAGCTAGAAGACACACTCAAGTCAGAATAAATAAGGAGTTTCTCAAGACCAGACTTTAAGTAAGGAGAACTTAAGATTTGATGTATTTAAAGGCTTGTTCGTCCCATGAATCAACCAACAAATATTCATCGGATTGACTAAAAGAACCGTCCTGACTGACGCAGTAAAAGTCGACCTGCTTTGACAAAAAGGACACTGCAAGTCATAAAAAGTGAGACTTCGACATGACATGTTCATTTTGTCTCACAACGACTCCAAATGGCTAGAGATTCAAACCTTCCAATGATCGCCTATAAATAGAGGCTGCAATTCACCTTTAGAAAGTCACCAAACAACTTTATTTTACAATCTCATTTGTGCCGATTTCATTAAAGCTACCATTTTCATATTCTATAACTTTCACGCTGATTCCATCAACTTTCCGAATTCCATCCTCAACACCAAACTTTGTGCTTTAAACAAGAGCTATTTTCATTTTTTTACTCCCTGAGTAAAAAAACATATGGAGTTGTCACTTCTCCGGTGATAACTATTACGGGTGTATACCAACAACTGACGTTCTTGATAGAAACTCAAACTCTCACGTCCAGTTTGAACGTCAAGGTGGTGTGCCCACACATCAAGCCTGAAGAAGTTATTGATATGATTTGGCGAATGCGTTACTGGACTAGTGGACGTAGCATTACCAGCTAACAATAGATCGTTGACATCTTTATAATTGATAGCTTAGTGATTATAGACTACACGTTTGAAGAGAGGACGTAACACTGTTTGTTCCGAACCTCTATAAATTATGGTTTTATTTACTGCTTTTATTTATATTTCAACACTTGATTTAAAACCAACACATCAAGTGTTGGAATATATTATTAAAATCGGCTAAGTAATACTCCCTCCGTCCCATATGAATTGTCCACTTTGCTTTTGGCACAATAACCAATGTGAGTAGAGATAGAGAAAATTAGTATTTTATTAGTGAGTGGGTATTATTTTTCCATTTTAAGTAAGTGGACAATTAAATGAGACGGACAAAAAAGGAAAGGTGGACAATTGAAGTGGGACGGAGGGAGTATATTCAACAAACCATGGTGCCAAAATCACCAGCTCGGAAGAAGTCACTCCGAAAAACTTATGTCATACTTTAGCCTAAGTTTAATTTTGAGACCAACAACAAATATATTTTTAATAAGATGAAATTAAAAATCAATCGCGATACAACTATAAAAATTTGAGGATTTAGTAGTCTACATATCTTTAAGATTGGTTGATTTACACTTAAATCAATCAATTTCTAATTATTTTTATAGATCGATTGATTGTTTAAACGTGATTTGGTCATTTTTCACAATGAATCGGTTGATTATCGAAATATAAAGAAGATAATTGATCAATGATATTTATCTCATTTGTCTTTACGAAATCATCTTACTTTTCTCCAAATTCTCCATATTTTTCTTACTATTAAAACTTATCAATTTAAAATTTCAAATCATATTTACAACATATGGTCCTGAAGGTTATTTTATACACAAATATTTTAAGTCAAAAATATTAATTACATTATAAACTATTACAATTTTCTCAAACATATTACGTACAAACTATACATATTATCAAAATATATTACACACTATCATTTTTTTTTAAATTTATGACAGGAGCGGTGATGAAAAATTGGCGTTGTCCAAAAAATTGTAATTTTTCATATTATCAAAATATATTCTAATTATGCATATTAAATTGTAATTTTTCAGAATGCTACGTAAACTTTTTGTCTACGTAAATTTATTTCCATCGTAAATTTGAAACAAATTTAATGATTTGTAACATATTTTGATATTATACATAAATTGTACTCCCTCCGTCCCGAGTAAATTGTCCACATTTTCTTTTTTGTATGTCCTACAATATTAATTAGTTTTTATAAAATAACATGTTTTTACATTCATCAATAAAATATTTATCTCACTACCACTCACTACAATTCAAATACCTTAATTATCATGTCTCGTTAAATATGAACAATTTAATGGGAACATAAGGAGTAATATATATGAGAACACTATAATAATTTATAATATAATTATAAATTGTGTTGTGACAGATGGGGCCACTAGTTCAAAAATTATAAGATTAACTTGGTTAAGCATTTTTAGATTGTGCTTTGATTAGGTGGATTAAGCCAGTCAATGATAGTTTTTACATTTTATAATAAAAATAATTAAAATTTATATAATTTTATTAATTGATATTTATATTGTTTAAAATATAAAAAATAAATTAATTTACTGATTAATTACTCAGTATAAACGTCAAGCCAAATAGTGACAGGAGTTTTGCAACCATAATCACGAATGATTAAATTTATAATATTACTGTGCAAAAACATTTGGAAAAAATATTAGTTATACATCTCGCATTAAAGATTGTACATGAGCGAGTCCCTCCACAAATCATCTTCTTCCCCCTCTGCACTACTGTATTCGCACCTACACACAAATCTCAAATTCATACGATTAATTATCGATAGTCTTTCCATCGTTCTATCTCCGGATCGTCATCACAGCCGTGCAGGGTTCCCCAAATCTCCCTAACCCTAAACCAAATTCTGCTTGCAATCTTGTCTCTTTAATTTTATATGCCCTAAGATCGATCCAATACTCTTCAATCGTGAACGTTTTCAAAGATGGAGCAGCTAAAGACAATCGGTCGGGAGCTCGCGATGGGCTCCCAAGGTGGATTCGGGCAGTCAAAAGAGTTCCTCGACCTCATCAAATCAATCGGGGAGTCTCGATCTAAAGCCGAGGAAGACCGCATTGTGTTGCGCGAAGTGGAGACTCTCAAGATTAGGTTAAACGACCCGAATACCCCTAAATTCAAGCTCAAGGAGTACATAATCCGCCTACTCTACGTCGAGATGCTCGGACACGACGCCTCCTTCGGGTACATCCACGCCGTCAAGATGACGCACGACGAGAGTTTGCTGCTGAAAAGAACGGGATACCTGGCAGTGACTTTGTTTCTGAATGAGGATCATGATTTGATTATTTTGATTGTCAACACAATACAGAAGGACTTGAAGAGCGATAATTATTTGGTGGTTAGTGCCGCTTTGACTGCAGTGTGTAGGTTGATTAACGAGGAGACGATTCCCGCGGTTCTGCCGCAAGTGGTTGAGCTGTTGGGGCACCAGAAGGAGGCGGTGAGGAAGAAGGCTGTGATGGCGCTTCATCGGTTTTATCTGAAGGCTCCTGGGTCGGTTTCCCATCTCATCTCCAATTTCCGCAAGGTGCTCATTCTCTATTGTCAATATGTCTACAGGTGTATATCTGTTAGTGATCTAAGAGTATACGTTAATTAATATATTGCTTCACTCCAATTTCACAATTCTGGTGATATACGCTGGTAATCCCCGCTGCGTTACTTTAAAGATCGAAGCTTAGTGTTTGTTGGGTAGTAAAGATCAATAAAGTTGCATGTATCATGCTGATTTCGGTTTATTTAAAGCAAAGAATAGCTCTGCGAGGATTTTAAAATATGCTTGATTTCAGGCATCGAGAACCTCGATATGGCATAGAACTTCTATCAATCAGACAGAAGTTTGGATTGAGATGCAGCCCATCGGGTTACTTAGAAAGTTAGTAGGGACCCCAAAGAATGTAGGCTGCTTAGCAATATTTACATCATGTTCCTTTTCAATCTGTTAATTGGGCACTATCAAACTTTTGTGCATAAGGAAATAAATAGCTTATAACTGGAAACAGTAATTACTTTTTCCTCACTAAATATTTTTATTGCAGAAGCTTTGTGACAATGATCCTGGGGTTATGGGTGCTACTCTTTGTCCTCTTTTTGATCTTATCACTGCTGATGTTGACAAGTTTAAGGATCTGGTGATTAGTTTTGTAAACATTCTTAAGCAAGTAGCTGAGCGCAGACTACCAAAGAGTTACGACTATCATCAGATGCCTGCTCCATTCATTCAGGTGAGCCTCAAATTTTCTTCACATGTATACTTGCGCAGATAGCAAGTTGCTTTTTGATTGAAGTTGCCATGTTTAGTGGAAGATCAAACTAAGAAGAAGAGTTGGATATCTTTCCTTCTGGTTATGGTTGAAGGTGGCATGGATATATTATTTGGAGCATGTCTTCTTTTCACGTTTGGTCATGAGGTTGCTGTTTTTCTTTTTATTCACTATCAAACTGGCTTTTTTTTTCTTGACTAAATTCTCTAAAACCCTTACTCTGGTACAGATACTGTAAATACGCTTCCTTTTTGAAATTGGGGTACACAATTTTAAATGGGGGAGGGGGTGTCTCTTCCTGTACAGCTGTACTTGAACCCATGATCAATTTTCATAGACAAAGGGCTTTAACCACTGCACTCTAATGTCAGGACAACTATGCTCCTTAGACTTTAGTCATGGCCATGAAATACACAACCACAGAATGTATTCTGCATGATTTATGGTTTACAAAGAGGAATACCTAAAATATTCTGTTTATTCTCGTTATTCTTATTTTCCTGTAATTACTAATAGTTTATCCCGTGTTTTCACAGATCAAATTGTTGAAAATTCTGGCCCTCCTGGGTACTGGTGATAAGAAGTCCAGCGAACAAATGTACACAATATTGGGCGACGTAATGAGAAAATGCGATTCAACGAGCAATATTAGCAATGCCATTATTTATGAGTGCATTTGCTGCATTTCATCAATACACCCTAACCCAAAGTTGCTTGAAACTGCTGCTGATGCCGTCTCAAAATTTCTCAAAGTATATCTTCTAAAACTTAGAGATATTTCCTGAAATCAAAATTTTATGGTGATTTGTATCATAACTCTTAACTAGATGAATATCTTATGGACAGAGTGACAGCCACAATCTGAAGTATCTTGGTATTGATGCTCTTACTCGACTAGTAAAAATAAGCCCAGAAATAGCTGAACAGCATCAACTGGCTGTCATTGATTGCTTGGAGGTAAGATATGTTGTTTTTATTGTTAAATAGTGGAAGCAAATGACTAAGGTCTAAGGAGCATCTTAATATGGTTCATACTGGGTGTTACATATACATGAAGTTATCTAAATTGTTAGTATGCATTCTCGTTATTACTTGCAATTGCTACGTTTGGAATCAAGAAATATAGTATTATAGCTAAATCTTTAATCCATTGATCATTTGAAGTTACCTGCGCTAATTAGATAATTTTGCAATATCTAAGCTGTAGTTTCAAATAACAGCGCATTAAAGCTCTGCAATATCTAAGCTTCAGTCTCAAATAACAACACATTAAAGCTCGGAATCTGAACCTATCAAGCATTTGAAGTTACAGTATGCGTTAACTAGATAATTATGTCGGGGTTTAATGTTGAGTATGTCTAGAGGAGTATTGTTGACAAGTAAATCAAGGCACTTGATAATGGATAAGGCACTGAATTAATCTACGTTGTGATTTGCCACGCCTGACCTATTATTAAGCCCTTTTTGCTTGGCTAGTTTAGGTGTTATTATTTATCTGTGGTTTGCATTATTTTTCTTAAAAATAATGATTTAGCCTTACTGCCTTAAAAATTTTCTTCTCAAGTTTGGCTAGATGTGATAATGACTTCATATGATGACTACACTCTTCCTTTAATCCTTCAGCAAATTTCTTCTGTATTTCAGGATCCAGATGATACCCTAAAGCGCAAGACATTTGACCTACTGTACAAAATGACCAAGTCATCAAATGTAGAAGTAATTGTGGACCGTATGATTGAGTACATGATAAACATCAATGATAATCACTACAAAACCGAAATAGCTTCAAGATGTGTTGAACTTGCTGAACAATTTGCTCCAAGCAACCAGTGGTTCATACAGGTCCATGTTGATTTGTTATTTGATTGTCTACTGTCACTTTAATATTTAGAGAGGCTTCTGAATTTCTGCTTTTTCATTTTCCAGACCATGAATAAAGTATTTGAGCATGCAGGGGACCTGGTGAATGCTAAAGTTGCCCATAATTTGATGAAATTGATCGCAGAAGGCTTTGGAGAGGATGATGATACTGCAGACAGTCAGCTAAGATCATCTGCTGTATGCTTTCTTTTGGCATCTATGTTTGGATATCATCTACTTGGTCTCATTTTGCCTAATAATATGTTAACTATATTCTGAAGTCATTAACTGGTTGAAATTTTTTATTAGTGATTAGCAAACTGTTATATTGAACTCTAGATTGTATTTCCTTAAACTTTTTGGCGTAGGCAAAGAGAATGAAGGCCTCCTTTTGAGAAAGATAAAATTAGAAAATCCCTCAGAAAATGATAAGATTGTCTCTTCTTTTAATTATCTCACACATGTAGCTGAATTTGTTAAATAAATTATTGGCAGTTGTCAATCAAAATCATTTTTGCTGGAGTGCTGTACTTTATTTTATGTCACTTACTATGATGATTTTTTTAGGGGGGACAGGGGTATTGGGTGACCTTTCGCTTCTTTTGGTCACATATATTCACTCTGTTTAGGAAGTAAGAACTTTCAAGGGGCAAGTAGGTTCTTCATAATACTAGGGTAGGATATGTCCGTAATACTACTTTCTGTATTTTCACTCTACAAACTCTACTATCCCTATAGCCTTTTATATTCTTGGTATTATGTCTGTATTTATAAGGATGCTATGATTTAGGAGATTTTGATACCTCACTTTTTCGTGTAGAGTAAGAAAATGTGTTTAGATATTTGCTATTAGTGGGTAATACTATGACAATCATATCGAGCATTTATGGGTTGTCGGTGCCAATGCTGTTAAAACCCGTCATCATGTATTGGCGACATGATTAAGGGCTTTGGCACATCAGAGTAGGTGGGTTTTATCTGATTCTTGACATACATATCTGCTCAAGAAATGCCTCTGATTCATCTTTGACTTAGCTTGTGTGCTGTTATAGTCATCAGTCTTGTTATACTAATTCTCTCATTTTCTTTTTTTATTTTTTATATTTTACATTTTCACTAAATAATTGCAAATGCAGACATTCTGATTATTTATGTTTTCTTCGTGTCAAACTTGATGGGCAAAATATTGTTGCATTCATTCAGGTCTTCTCATTGTAATTTGCTGTTATCTGTTGAGTGCAGGTGGAGTCTTATCTTCGAATTGTGGGAGAGCCAAAACTGCCATCTGCTTTTCTTCAAGTATGTTCTAATATCCAAAATTCCTTCTTCTGTCTTATTTTTATTTCTATGTTCTGTCGTTGTCAGCTTTCCATCCTATTTTTCTACTCACTAACATTTTTTTATTTCTGTTTTTAGTTTTTTTTAATCTCTCTCTCTCTCACACACACACACGCAGTCTCACTAAGGCAAGTGTAATGCTGCAGGTAATTTGTTGGGTCTTAGGGGAATATGGGACTGCAGATGGTAAATATTCTGCCTCATATATCACTGGAAAGTTGTGTGATGTTGCAGAGGCACACCCGGAAGATTATACAGTGAAGGTAGGTTTTTAGTATGTCAAATTATGCGATACTGTGTACATAATTGTATAATTGTTGTTCTGTTGTATATACTACAAATTTTGGTGTGTTACTCTCTTGGGCTAATTATTTGTTCTTTTCATTCTAAACTTTGGAATTTTAAGCATTTTTATTGTGTCTATAGAACTCATCTCTTAGTGGCCATTATATTACTCATCTTTGTATTATGAAAGGGAGCACTCAATACCTGATTTTAAATGTTGTTCTTAGAAACTACAACATGCATAAGTTTCTGGTTAAAATGCAAGTAAATATTAGTTAATGTGTGCAGTTTAATTTCCATAAATATGAAGCAAAAGAGACCTGGTTTGTATGAATTACTGATGATACTGCTTTATCTCTAATAGAGCAAGTAATTTGAATCAATAGCCCAGGCCCTCATACCATCTGAGTCCCCTAATGAAATTGATCTTCAAATATACCGCTATTATGTGATGGTTGGCAGACTAATTTATTGGTGTTGTGTTGTGTGAAGCAGAAAAACTGTATGGAAACTGTTGAAACCATATTTAACATCAGATAACAACTTGAAATACCAACAAGCAAAACATCGATGATTTCCCTGAAAACTTCAAACTATTCTAAGAAGTAATCTGAAACATTGCTTTCATGAATTCAGCTATATTAATATGTTTGCAACCTTTATTCCTTTTTAAGTATAGTATGTATTCTTACCATCAATTTTGTAAAGTGGCTCTCAGCATTGAAAAGATCTTGGTTGCTCCACTTTTTTGATTCTTTTGCAAGTAATTGGTCCAATTAACTTTAACCTTGGCAATTAAATTCCTTTGTTGTGTCATAGAGAAGGTTCGGATGTATCACCATTTTGGTTTATCGTATTGCATCTGTTCTCATTATCAGGTTTTGTTATTATGGCTCTCAGTGTAGGAGTCGATTATATGCATATGTAGAAGTACATTTTCGGGTCAAACTTTTAGATCTTTTATGCCTAGTTTTAGGCCATTTAAATTAATATTTGATGATTAAAAACCTTGGTTGTATCACAATAAAAGTTTTGATGTTTCTCAGTTCTAGAGTTTACTTGTCAAGGACACTAAAAGTTGGTGGCCTTGTGCAAAGTTGATACCTTCAGTTTTTTAAATATTTGCTTTATTTATAGAATAAATGTTGTGTTATCTTTTTTAACAAAATTCATTTACCCTCTTTATTTTAGATTGTTTTTCTGAATATTCTTTTTAAGCATTTTGAATATATACCTGGATATAAGAAGAAAAATTAGAAATTTTGAGTGACTTGAGATGGTCATATATCGTGCATTCAAAACCAACTTATTTAAAGATATATTTTAGTTAATGAAAAAGGTATTCAAATGAGCTCTGCTGATACAAACAGTGCTGCGTACCATGCTTCAAAATTTGCTTGATAATTTTTCCCTCTGTGTAATTACTCTGTTCCTGCTTGTTTGAAGGCATATGCAGTTACAGGAATTATGAAGATATATTCATTTGAAATAGCTGCTGGGAGGACTGTGGACGTACTACCGGAGGTACTCATTTAGGTTCTGTATTATGGTTGTCATTCTAACGTTGTCTCAAGTATGTTCATTGTTGCTGGAACTTATGATACACATTTCAGATGGTATTGCTGGTACTGTGCAAAATAAGATGTCCGTCTATTCTAAGCTGACTGAGTTCCTTGCTATAAATCATTAACATGTTTTGCTACTATTAGACTACCTACATTGGTGAATTGTTTGTATGCCACTATTAAACTACTTACATTAGTGAATTGTTTGTATGAGGATTCCTACTAGTCCATGGAATATCTTCTCTAGAACTATTCTCTGTGTTCATGTTGTGGAGAGATTTCATTCTGGTGACATCTTACTTGTTGCAGTGCCAGTCACTGATTGAAGAAATGTTGGCATCTAATTCAACGGACCTTCAGCAACGTGCCTACGAGCTTCAAGGAATCCTTACTTTAGATGCTCAAGCTGTTAAGAAAATAATGCCTATGGACTCTACTTGTAATGACATTGAGGTATAATTTTTCTTTAGATACAACTATTAGTTCATTTACAATTACTATTGGCCCTGTATGGGTTAACTTAGAGTTGTTATATTGTTCATTTTGAACTACCACTTATCTGAATCTGAAAGGATGTCTTTATATTGTTGATAATTGGATGCTATATGATGTGGTTGTACGTTTTTCATTACATATGCCACTTTGAGATTTCTTTTTCCAACTACAATATATTTCCTCTGATTCTTTAGGTTATCTTGTGATCCACCTTATATCAATCTACTTATAAAAGCCTGTCTGCTGATTCTGTCGCTGTTTTGGGATATATCAATTGTCTTACAATGTTATTCATTTTTCATTTTTTGCAGATTGACAAAAGTCTTTCATTTCTTGATGGTTATGTCCAACAAGCAATAGAAAATGGTGCTCAACCATATATTCCAGAGAGTGAGCGCCTTGGAACAACGAGTATTAGCAATTTCAAGAGCCACGATGATCATGAATCATCTACTCATGCTCTTAGGTTTGAGGCCTATGAGTACCCTAAACCGGCACAGCCTCATAATGCTCCTCCTGTCTTGGCATCCTCAACTGAGCTTGTTCCTGTTCCACAGCCATCATATGCCGCTGATGTCCTCCATCCAACTTCTGTTCCATCAGCTTCTGATGCCGGGCCGTCAGAACTGAAACTACGACTTGATGGGGTTCAGAAGAAGTGGGGACGGCCAACTTACTCATCACCCGTATCATCTAGTTCAAGCACGGACACAGTGAAGATTCAGAATGAGACGGCCAAGACTGATTCAGTGAGCAGTTCAAAACCAAAAACACGTGATACGTCTTATGATTCAAGAAGGCAGCAAGTGGAGATTTCTCCAGAAAAACAAAAACTGGCGGCTTCACTTTTTGGGGGTTCATCAAAATCTGAAGGCAGACAGCCTCCTAGCCACAAGAATTTGAAAACACAAAATCATGCCTCAGAGAAGTCTCATCCATCAAAGGTTTCAGCTCTTAATACTGCTGTAAAACCATCCCAGCCACCTCCAGACTTGCTGGACTTGGGCGAGCCATCTATTGCCAGCAGCATCCCACCAGTAGATCCTTTCAAGCAATTTGAAGGTCTTTTCGATTTTACACAAGAAACAGCCCCAGTGAGTACTGCTGGAGTTGGTGTTGCGACTAATGATTCCGACGCCATGTCTCTTTTTGCGGACATGTCTTTATCCATCCAGAGTCATATTGATCCTGATCCTGCATCGAGTTTGATTGAAATAAATGGTCTTGGCGGAAGTAAAGTCGAACCTTCACCACAGCTATTGAACAAGGGTCCAAACTTGAAGGAAGCTTTGGAAAAGGATGCACTTGTAAGACAAATGGGTTACACGCCATCTGGTCAAAACCCCAACTTATTCAAAGATTTGCTCGGCTAGTTTTTGTGTGAAAAGCTGGATACAGATCGAGTCGGAGTCGGTGAGGGCAGGGTAGTTCTCCACCTGGGTTTCTAAGCTATGATCAGAAATGTGGAGCACTATGTCATGCCCCCCTTTCAGTGTAATTTGTATTGGTTGATGGGATCATTCCGGTATGTTGAAACTCAGTAAGAGCTAGACAGCACATGTTTTTGAACTGTCAATATAATTTTATCCTTGAATTTTTGAATCGTTAAAAGGGAGTGCTATATTCACGCTGTAATAAAATGTTGTTACATCATTGCTTATTCTTCACCAGATATTTATAGAAATAATTTCACTATAATCTCTACAAACTGCACGTGGTCTAATGCTTTTTAATGTATAGTGCAGATTCTTGTACATTGAAGTTTATTCTCATCTCATGCCCTCATTTGTGTTCTCCACCTTCGGCTTTTATATTGTTGTTGATAGTGTTTGTGCCCGAGTTTACGAAGAACACTGTAATGTTGGACTGCAATGTTGGAGTTAGAGTATAGCATGACGAAATAATTTTCTGGATAATATTTTTATTCCTCAGAGTGTCTTGCGGCCTAAAATAATTTTACTTTATAAACAACGTTCACATAGAGAAATAAATAATAAATAGCTCGAATCCTTCTTGGTTTACTCCCTCGAATGATTCTTACTCTACATAGGTGTTGAGACAACATTTATGGATAATGTTCTAACAATCTACACACATGGTAAGCTCACGACTCCTCCACTGTAGGCGACGCCTTTTTGGAGATGGATTCCATCGAGAGAAGATTGATTGTGAGTGGTTGAATAGAACGGGCAAGGCAGAATCTATCTTCAAGATAGTATGCTCTAGGATAAGTGTAATCACTCAACCTTTCTTCAAGCTCCAAGTGCCTTTTTATTCTTGCTTGGAGTGCACAACTTCATATCCATCTCCCCATTCCCTTGGACGTGCTACATGAAGCTTTTTCACATTCCACTTGATCTTAGCATAGACTTTGATCAGCCACAAACTCGCGTGGGGTAGTGGTTTTAGTAGTGGAAGCACTCCCTATTATTTAGGAACAAAGATAACAATAATATATGATAATATAATGTTAGTAATAAAGATATAGACGTTCCCTAAAGAAAAGGAACAAAAAGGACGTGGAAAACTAAGGTTACAACCGATCCTTAGAAAATAGGAGTTTGTTGTAACAACCTGCAGGGATGATAAGATCAACATTATGGTGTCAAAGTCATACTTAAGTTTAACATCTAAATGTTTTAACATCCATGCGTTAAACTCGTATAAAACTTTAACACTCTCAATCTCCCCCAAAGGAATGTCAAACGGGCCAATCCGTCGGGTTTTGGGCAAGCCCTATCAGACTGTGGGTTAATTGCTTCAGGCTAAACGAGCTGTAATTTTTATCGGGCTAAAATTTCTTGACCCTAACCCTAACCCATTGGTTTTCGGGCTAGCCCATCGGGCTAAACGGGTTGCAATCTTTTCACATAAAATTTTAATTTAGTTTCACCTAACTATTCAGTTAATAAAAAAGAAAGTTAACTACAACATCAATTAATATCACATATTCAGAATTAAAGCAAAAAAATTGGCTAGAGCACAATCATGAGCAAAAAAAGTCTTACATCCAAATCACAAAATCAAACAAAGTAATTAACAAGAACAACTTAGTTTCATTACATCCAAATAACATCTAAATAATAGAAATAACATCTTCCAATTCAATAATATTTGAGTCTTCTTCACCTCCAGAATTAACCACATCTTCATAGTCTTCTTCATCTATTAAAAAAATATTGATATTAGAGTATAATATCACAACATAATAATTTTTAAAAAATAGAAAGAAATATAAACTTATCATCTGAAGGATATCTATGTAACCAATTATGAGTACATATAAGAGCCTGTAATTTTTTTTTCTTTTTTTTTTTTTTTTTGTGGAAGGAGCCTAACTCTATGCTTATTCAAAACATGCGCTCCAACACTAAAAGTATATTCTGAAGTTACCGTAGTTATAGGAATACTAAGTACATCACATGACATTCTGGTAAGCTCCGGTGCAAAGCTAGATTCTTTATCCTTTCAAAATTGAAGTAAATCTATCTCTTTGGAATTATGTATAAGATCTTCCTCCAAATATTTACTCAAGCATGACTTCGTGTCACAACTAGCAGTGAAGTAAGTTCTGAACTCCTGCCCAATAAGTTAATCAATTAATAAATATAAAAAAATATAAATTCATTTATGAAAAGAGAAATTAAGCATATAAATTAGTAAATTACCTCTAAATCGATTAGATCCACGCCAAGTCCTTTTCCTCCTATTTCTGCACCCCCAAAATCAGAGATTCTCTAGCATTCGGACCAACTCCCCTCTTCTTATATTCATCATATAACAAATAAAATATTTCCTTCAATTTACAAACTTTCTCTTTACTAGATTCACGATCCATTTCAGAATAACAATAATCCAAAAATTTCAACTTCACCCTAGGATAAAAAAACAACACCCATTGCAAGTACTTCACTATACTCTTTCCAATATTTGTCAAATTTCTCATCATTATCTTAGTCATTTCTCTAACAACTTCATCATCACTAACATAGTACTTCTTCAGCAAGCATGCAATCTTCCAAACTTCCATAAAATATAAATTCGAAGTTGGATAAGATGACCCAGATATCAAATTAGTCATGCTATAAAATGAGCGTAAGAATTCACACATCTTTTCTCCTCTATCACATTCTTCATCAGTCGGACATTGATGGAATCAAATGCATGCATACAAAAAATACTACAATATTTAATAGCATTGGTAAGTATCAAATGAAGGGATTCGTGAACTGAATCACGAAGTCCGTTTGCCAAGGATCGTTAATTGAAATATCAAAAATAAATTGCTATGACTATGATTAATCCTAGCATGCTCCTATTGAATATGCATAAGGGGGTTTATGTGGAATACCTGGATTGCGAAATCCTGAAGAACGAGTGCGCGGAGATTCCTCTTGATCTTTTCCCACGCACAAAGATTTAATTCCTAACAGATTGAGGAAATTAATCTATGAAAATTAGTAAGCAATTTTCGAAAACAAGAAGGAGAGAGAAGAAAGAAGATAATCCTCCTGATCTGATCTTCTGATCTGTATCCCAACTCAATCTGAATATCTGGTGAAGATTCCCTTCAGATTCCTTGCCCGGTTGAGAAGCAGAATTTCCTCCCCGTTTCTCAGATCTAGTCGATCACTACAGCTCCCAAAACCTGGTTTGTTGTGTGCAACTTATGATCTTGTGGCGTGTTGAGATCTGAGGAACTGAGGCCTATTTATAGGAAAATAGTGGACTTCTATTGGGCTTGAGTTTCATGGGCCAAACCAGGGACCAGAATGCAAATAGCAAATAAGGCCTATCAATTAATTAATTCCCATATTCAACCCATAATATAATTAATTAATTAATATTGATTCATTCCACCAGAGAATCAATATTGTCCTACATATTTGCTACCACGTTTTGAGGTACGAGTTGCATGGGCTCGGTTTATCCCCACATTTAAGGTTACAGACATTCGTTAATTAATTTAAGCTCTGACAAGCTATTTAATTAATTAACATCTTATATTCCTGAGTCAATCCACTCAAACCTTTTCACTTATGCTTGAACTTAATCAGCCTGCAGGACTTTAGCATAACGAACCTTTTGAGCTGCTCAGGGAATGTCACCATCCTATACTGGATGTGGTTACCTAGTTCCAGTACCAGACAATCATACACAAACTGCTATTACCCAAGATACAGATATACAAACTCAACTAGAGAGTCTTTCACTGCAACTCAAAGTAATACACAATCTGCATATACTTCTGTACCTTCATATAGGATTAGGATCTCATCAAACCATAGAGATATAGATTCTTTTAATGTCAGATAAAAAAATTGATCTCGACTTAGGTCCTTATCAATGCGTGCCCCACACCAGCATACCAAGCCATCCAAGATAAGATGCTTATTACTGCGTATGCTGCAGCCTACACCGACAGTTTATCCTGGAAGTGTCTCAGCTGTGATAACCATTTATATCTCGCTAGGTCAAACGATCCATATGATCTTCCGTGATCTTCTACACACCGTATGATCTCCCTATCGACGAGATACGAGGATAATTACGTTTGTGACACATGTTCGTTAATTCAGACAGGAGATGAACATACAACATTTATGATTCCCAGTATATTAACCAATCGAACTTGTACATAATATACCAATCATAATGCTTTCAGTATATAAATCCATCATCAAATACGTAGAATTCCAACGAGTAACCAAATCCAAAGAAACTAAGGAGGTCATTTCAATCCCAGCTTTTTTAGCACATTCTCGAAACTTAATCATCCTCGCTTCTGAACCCCTAACATATTTAAGACTTTCTATAATCTTATCCAAGGCTCCACTAGCAACTTCCAACCCCTCTTGAACAATTAGATTCAAAATATGAGCTAAACACCTCAAATGAAAAAAGTAACCATTGCATAATAATGAGTTTTTCAATAACAAGCGTGACTTTAACAATCTCACCATACTATCATTGGCCGAAGCATTATCCAAAGTCAAAGTAAAGACTTTTGTGTCTATTTCCCAATCCACCAAACAATCATAAATGTTTTGTGCTAATCTAGAACCAGAATGTGGGGGAGACATATCACAAAATGCAAGTATCTTGTTATTCAATTTCCAATTCTCATCTACAAAATGTGCAGTCAAACAAATATAGCCAAGACTTGTACAAGTAGTCCAAACATCAGATGTCAAGCAAACCTTACCAGGAATATTTCTCAACGTGGACTTCAGTTTATCTTTTTTAGATTGGTACATTTTCAAGATATCAGATGCAACCATGTTTCTAGTTATAAACTGTATGTCTGGGTTCAAATACTTATGAAAACCTCTCACAAACTTGTACTCAATCTATTTCAAATGAAGATTATGTGCAATTGAAATCTTAGTAATCCATTCGTGGTATATTTTTTTATTAATATTTTTACCCTTTGCACTCAATTTGCCTTCATGGTCAAGAAACATTGAACCTATATCTCCAAACTTTGATTTGTTCTTACACGCCGCTAAATGCCAATTCAATGTTGAAGTTGTAGGGTTTTCCTGTGAACCGAATAGCTAAAACCAATTTGAACCAGATCGATTAATGGGTATTGTGCACAATTAAATACATAATAAACCCTAGCATGCTCCTATGAATTTAATACTCAGATTTGTGGATTGAGGGATTACCGTAATTCTGTCGAGTCTGATCCGATCTTTTGCGTTTGAATTTTCAACTTCAATTCAACCACGCAATTCGATTTTATCAGCGGAATCAGAAATTAGAAATCTAATTTCTTAAAATAAAATCGAAAATAAAAGGAAAAGAAATAAGATTTCTGTTCTCCAGATCAGGTCTTCAGATCTGTATCCCAATGCTGTTCAGATCTACTAGTGGTGAGGACTCCGTAGATCTGTCGTTTGAGTAGGACCAGAATTGAAATTCTCCTCCTTTCTCTGATAAGAACGGCGCCCCTCTCTCTCTCTCCTAGGTTTAGTGTGTTTCAACTTATGAGAGAGAGCTGTCTATTTATAGACCTAGGGTTGTAAACCCTAATGGGCTCCTGGGCTCAATTCAACATATTTATTTGGGCCAGACCTGAGACCTAATGCAAATAATAAAGTGGGCCTATAAATTAATTAATTCCCATGTCCACAACCCAGGAGATAATTAATTAATTAATATTAATTCTTTTTCACCACAT
The DNA here is from genome assembly GCA_026898455.1 of Plectranthus barbatus. Taxonomy (NCBI): domain Eukaryota; kingdom Viridiplantae; phylum Streptophyta; class Magnoliopsida; order Lamiales; family Lamiaceae; genus Plectranthus; species Plectranthus barbatus. The sequence goes on along the minus strand of JAPKLW010001402.1, from coordinate 28,819 downwards.
AATTAATACTGACCTACCCCTTTATTACCACGTTATGAGAACGGGCTGCATTAATTGAGAATCCCCATATTTAAGGTTACCGGACATCCATTAATTAATTGGAGCCTCTGACAAGCTCTAACTACAATTAATTAATATCTTATAATTCCTGAGTAGTACCACTCAATCCTTATCACTCGTGCCAGAACTTAATCAGCCTGCAGGACTTTGGCACGATGAATGTTATTGAGCTCCTCAGGGAATGTCCCCATCCTATTACTCGGATATGGTTACCTAAACCCAGTCTCAGGCAGTACTACACGAATTGTTGTTACCCAAGATGCGGATATACGAGCACATTACTTAGGCTCTCCACCATGGCAAGTCAAAGCAACAGTCAACCCGTGCAAACCCCTGAACCTCCGTTAGGGTTTGGACTCAATCAACATAACGAGATCTTGTATTCGCTGATGTCAGACAGACGAATACATGTCACTGCAGTCCATCAATACGCCACCTCTGCGTACCAGCATGTCAAGTAACCAAGACAGATTACTTATTCCGACAATGCCGCAGCCATCCGGGCAAACGTATCCTCATACGCTGTCTCGACTGTGATCAGGTTTATGTCTCACTAAGTCAAGTGATCATACTGTCTTCTGCGTTCTACAACACGCCGTATGATCGTCCCTATCGGTGAGACAAGAGGATACCATTTTTCATACATGTAAGATTGTTAACAGATAGGAGAAATAAATCGTCGTATACTCATTATAATAAATGCTTTTAGTATACAAAACCCATCAGAAGTTCCATAGCTAGCACCCTCATATGTGTAAACTTTACCAAAATAATTACACTTAGCAAATGATTTACCTTCCTTATCTTTGTCAAGTGAAAAGTGATTCCACACCTCAAATGATTTTCTTCTTTATCAAGAAGATTGCGGTTCATCTAAAACTTGGACATCACTGTCAGTATTAGTTGGAGTTTTAGATGCAGCTTCCATTTTAGAGCTGAAATGGAAGAAAATAGCAATGAATAAGTAGAAATTCAGATTTAAAAACAAGTTGTGTATATCACTTATTAATAAAGACAAATTAAACTCTAGATACTTCAGCCTTCACGTTCCATATATTTGAAATAAAATAGGCTGATTAAAACCAAATAAAATTAATAAATCATTCATCATTATGTCATGAGTCATTCTCAAGATAAAATTTGGATTGCAAAAGCTGCACATAGAAAAACAAGAAAACAAAATGACTAAATTTCTTAACTTGGAAAGGAAAATTGATATCTTACAAGTGAGGGCAACGATGGTCGGACCGTCAGAGGGGCGGCAAAGTGGTTGGAGAGGAACGACGCGATGCAGACCGCAACCGGGGCGCAAGGACGTGAGAGAGCACATACAACAACCAGTGATAAAGCGTTGGGCGACGCCGTGATGCAGACAACAACTCGGATGTGGGTTGGGACGGACGTCTAACGATTTCAAGGCCGATAGGGAGAATGAGCACAACGACACAAGGGTGTCAGGTGAATTACAAATTGGAGAATAGTGTACAAGCTAGGGCAAGGTTGGAGAAATATTATTTTTATTTCTATTAATTTATATTTTCTATTGATATTTTCAAGGGTGTCGGGTTTAATTAATATTTTTATTTAATCAAACCGATGGGTCAGCCCACCAACCTGGTAGGTCCAACCCGTTTAACCCGCAGCCCGTATAGCCCAACCCATTTAGCCCAATTTTTAAATGGTTCATAATTTTTTTGACCCTATTCCGGTATTTAGCTCGGGTGTTGCTACATCAATGTTAGGATCAGCCCCGGTCCTCGGTCTTTTCCCTCGATGGTGCAGGTCGAAGGCACCTCTCGTGGGTGTACGTGGAGTTTTCTCCATGCCTTGTTTGATGTCCTCAATGAAGTCTCTTAGGTGGATTGGTGGTCTCTGCTCTGAGCTACTAGGTGCAAAGACCTCCGGTTGAGGAGATGGATATGGCAGCCGCTCCTGCAAGCATCGATTCTCTTCGTGGAGGACCTGATTGTTTTTCAGCGAGGTCTCCAATTGCTTGTTCGCTGTGGCTATCTCCTCTTGACTGGCTTTCAGTTGTTCCATCATTCGTATGACCGCTGGGTCCGCCAAATACGAAGGGCGTGGTGGTGGGAAGGTTGGGACCTGATACTTGCTATGTTGAATTATGTCTCGTGGCTGTGGAGCCTTGTTTTTCTTATTCGAAGATTTATTTCCAGCCATTTTCCTGCAAAACAAAGGTTATAGTTCCTAGGGCTCCACGGTGTGCACCAAATGTTGAGGTTCAATTTCGTATAGGTACGAGACCCAATGAATCGAGGAGAAATGACAGGAAATGATAGAAAAATAACAAGTATAAGAATATAAATTAATTATTGAAAGCAAATAAACAAGGTAATTGACCGTTTATTAATCAAGAAAAGTAGGTGCTCAAAACACTGTAGCAAGTCGAGGTACAAGAAGGAGCTGGAGCAGGTCACACAGCTACTACATCAGAGTTTCAGTTAAGCAAATAAGCGTTTATGTGTGTAGAAGTGAATAATAATCGAAAAATGATGAGGTTCCTGTAGGGTTTTACCGTGAACCGAATCACCAAAACCAAATGAACCGGACCGTTTATGGTTATTGTTCATAATCCATTCAAAAACCCTAAGCATGCTCCTATTGAATTTAATGCGTGGATAAAGAATTATTTACCTTAATTCCGTAGTCTCAGAAATGATCTTTCGCGTTTGTATTCCCAGATCCAGAATCAACCACGCGATATTATTAAATCTGCGGAATAAGAAATTAGAAATCTAATTTCTAGATTTAATAATAATCAAAAGAACAAAAGAGAAAGAATGAAATTGTTCTCCAGATTAGATCTTCATATCTGTGTCCCGATGCGTTCAGATCTGCTACTAGTGAGGACTCCACAGATCTGTACTTTGAGCAGGACCAGAGTATACAGTCTGTCTATCTAGTCTGCTGTCTCTTTAACCACTGTCAGTGGTCGGCATCCACCTCAGACCCAGCTCACGAATATGTATTTCGTAAACTTTTTGCGGCAAGCTCTTTGTAAATGGATCAGCAAGATTGTCAGCACTGTCAATCTTCTTAATTTGCATATCGCCCCTCGATACGATTTCTCATATGATATGGTACTTTCTCTCTATGTGTTTGCTTGCCTTGTGAGATCGCGGTTCCTTTGAGTTTGCCACTGCACCAGAGTTATCACAATAAATTGTGATGCTCCTCGGCAAATTCGGGATCACGCCCAACTCTAAAACGTAGTTCCTGAGCCATACCCCCTCTTTCGAGGCGTCGGAGGCGGCGACATATTCCGCCTCCATGGTGGAGTCAGCAATGCATTTCTGCTTTGAGCTCCTCCAAGATACAGCTCCACCTCCCAGGGTAAACACATATCCTGAGGTCGATTTCTTCTCATCCTGGTCCCCTTGGAAATCCGAGTCCGTATAACCCACATGGCATAAATCCTCACTTTGATAAAATAGGCAGTAATTCCTAGTTCTTTTCAAGTACTTGAGGATGTGCTTTACAGCAGTCCAGTGCGCCTGTCCAGGGTTACATAACAGATATTTGGCCATTTACACAACATCGCATACATGAGGCTACCCACCGCCGAAGCGTATGGTACAAGACTCATCTCATCTTTCTCCTGCTGTGTCTGAGGACACTGCCAACTAGAAAGATGAACGCCATGTCTGAAAGGTAGCAAGCCTTTCTTGGCGAGTTGCATGCTGAACCGGGCTATCACAATATCCACATAGCATGCCTGGGATAAGCTCAACATTCTTCTCTTACGATCTCGTAAGACCTTAATCCCAAGAATGTAGCCAGCTTCTCCCAAATCCTTCATTTGGAACTGTTCGGATAACCAAACCTTGATTTCGGACATCACTCCCTCGTTGTTTCCAAATAGGAGTATGTTATCAACGTAAAGTGCAAGGAAAACCACGCTCCCACTGACACAAAGTCGGTAAACACAACTTTTGTTTTCCAACTGTGCAAATCCATAGGATTTAATCACATCAGTTTTCTGGTATACATCCATAGCAGTTATGGATTCAATTTCAGAATCCATTGCGACACGCCATTTGGCAACATCCTTGTCCTGCACTGCCTCTTCGTAAGTCAGTGGGTCAGAGTCCTCATGTCCGTCTTCCGGGCTCAAGTCCGAAGACTCACCCACGAACATGTACCTTTCCGGCTGGAAAATAACTCTCCCACTACGACGAGGCATCGGTGCCGTGTCAGTAGTAGGTGCAGTAACTTGTGGTCCTGCACCTTGCACTGAAGAACGTGTCTATGGTGTTGTACCTCTCACATGTGCACCCACATCTACACGTTCCCCTTCCCTTGGAATTGCATTCTCGTTCTCAATTTCTTGAAGAATGATAACACTCCTTGACTTGTGATTACTCACATACTCGTCCTCTAAGAATCTAGCGTTGGTGCTAACAACGACTCTCTGACTCTCATGACAGTAAAAGTAACCACCTTTCGTTTGCCTGGGATACCCTATGAACAACATTACTTTTGACCTGCTTTCTAGCTTATCAGGTTCCTTCGACAGTACGTGTGCCGGACAGCCCCATACTCTAAACTTGCACAAACTAGGTTTGAGACTAAGGAAGAGCTCAAAATGCGTCTTAGGAACTGATTTAGAAGGCACCACATTTAGCACGTAAGATGTTGTCTCCAATGCGTAGCCCCAAAACGAAATTGGTAAGTTTGCATAACTCATCATTGTTCTTACCATCTCTAGAGGAGTCCTATTTCTTCTTTCAGCTACACCATTTTGTTGGGGAGTACCCGATGCAATCCACTGGGATGTAATCCCATTTTCTGACAAATACTGCAGGAACTCGTTACCGAGGTATTTGCCACCGCGGTCAGATCGCAGTGACTTGATAGTTTTCCCGACCTTCTTTTCTACCTCAGCCTTAAACTCTTTGAATTTCTCATAGCATTCAGACTTGTAGCAAAGCAAGTAAACGTATCCGTACCTTGAGCAATCGTCAATGAAAGTGACGAAGTACTCGTACCCTCCACGAGCCTGCGTGGACATCGGTCCACATAAGTCAGAATGGATCAATTCCAACACTTCCTCTGCTCGAGACTGACTAGCCTTGAAAGGCCTAGTTGACATCTTGCCCTCAATGCAGGATTCGCAGACTTGATAAGGTACAGTCCGGACTAAGTCCATTGTACCGTTATCTGCAAGTCTCTGAATCCGCATCAAGCTGATGTGACCCAGTCTCAAGTGCCAGAGATATGTAAGATCCTTATGAGAAGAAGTAAGTTTTCTCTTTCTAGGATTATCAATTACGAATGAATTACATGCAATACTTGCGGAAGACTTATGATTATAGTTAACAACATAGAGAGAATTATTCAGCATCCCACGACAGATAACACCGTTATTACAATTGATAGAAACACCACTATAAAAAATAACTGAATATTCATCAACATAAAGTTTGGAAACTGAAATAAGGTTTCGCCGAAAATTCGGCACGTACAAAACATCTCTCAAAGTTAAAACAGAATCATCAAAGTACAAGGTGAAATCTCCAATGGCAGCTGCACTCACTTGTGCTGCGTTCCCCATTGAGATGGTAACCTCGTCATTCTTCAGCACCCTCCTCGGTGTGAACCCCTGCAAAATGTAACAAACATGATTAGTAGCTCCAGTATCCACTACCCACGAATGAGTAGAAACCAATGCTAAACATGTTTCCGTTACAAATGCAAATGGCGTACCTTGTCCCTTGCTTACGCATGCGTTCTTACTTGAAGTGACACCAACCCTCTTCATCTCATTTGACCTCCTTTCACGTGATCTGCGATCAATCATATTCTTGCACACAGTATGAACCACATCTTTCAATGTGCCCAAGCTGTGCTCAAGATCTGATAACTCAAACTCCCATGAAGGTACGAAAGACTGTTCTGCTATGAGATCATTGAGCAACTCTTTGAAGGAGTACTCACTTCTCTTAGCTACATCCTTCTTAAAGACATAGAATGAAAGCGGTAAAGAGTTCAAGATTATATCAATCTTAGCCCGATCAAATATACATCCACCTCTACGTATGAATCGTTTCATGGTGTTATCCATCATCATCACATGCAGTGTCACCGAACTGCCATCAACCATTCTCTTACAGACAAGGTCTTTCACGAGATCACAGTTGATAGTTTGTTCCACTTCACCATACGTGGCCACTAAGTCCATCCAGATCGTAACAGAGCTACAATAGCCCATGTACTTGAGCTTCAGTTCTCTAGACAGGTTATCTGAGATTAACTTGTAAGTAAAATCTTCAGATGCCACCCATCTATCATAGAACTCCTTCTCACGTCTAGAGATTTTATGGTAACGTGGGGAAAGTGGCATCATAGTAAGAACAAACGTATGTTGCTTAGTCAGGAGAATATACTCAATGCAGTATCTCCATTCATGGAAGTTTGGACCAGTTAGAGGATTGAGAGCAAGTAAATGATCGACAATAGACATAGACATATCTGAAACAATAAAGAATCTTAAATAAGAACATACATGTAGAAATTCGAAAACAAATGCATTGAAAACCTTTTAATAAATCAAATACATATATTTTCCACTAATTGCCCAAGAGTTACCACCGCAAGCTACACTCGTAGACGTTTACGATGTCACTCTCAACCAGAACTGCGGGTTTTAAGCCCCAATCCATTTAATTTCACTACCATGTCAGGAAGCTTTTGACACTAGAAATTAATAATTAGTGAAAACCTTAGACCAAGCCATCTCTCAAGAACAGGGATGCAATTCTTGCATTATATTCTAAGATGCTTCTAAGCAATTAACCACAAATTTAACTCCGGCCAAAAGAGACAGTTTAGCATGACACATAACCATACCACACAACCCTTAAAGCTTTTGTTATCTATAATTTAAATAAATCCTAGAATACTTGTGAAAGAGATCTACGCAAGCTACACTCGTAGACGTTTACGCAAAACCCTCCCACTATTCACATGATTTAAATTATTTATCTAGAAATCCCAACAATTGTACCCATGTACCTCTAGGAACTAGCAAGCTACACTTGTAGACGTTTACTAGAACGAGAGATACACTTACAGCCTAGGACTTCTTTGTGTAGGGATGTCAATTTAGCCTGGGACCGACGAATTGGCCCGAATAACCCGAGCTAAAAACCGGGTTAGGGTTGAAATTTTTTTAACTGATAAGAAATCGGGCTAAATGGTCCGGGCTAAACGGGTTACGGGTTAAATGGGCTGGACCCGCCGGGCTACGGGTTGGCCCGACGGGCCACTCCACTTTTTAAAAAAATATTAAAATATTTTAATATAATTAAATTATTAAATCTTGGAAAAATATATATCAACTATTTTATACTATACTTATTTTATATTTAGATGGAAGTATTTAAATAAATTTAAAGTTATCTAATGTCTTAATAAACAACATTTTATGTTAGTATTCAATTATAAAAATAATTATTTATATATATAATTAATTATATTAATAAAATAATAAATATTTAAGCTTAATAAAAAATAAAAATAAAAAATTCATAATTTAGTCGGCCCGACGGGCCAGCCCGAAAATCGACGGGTTAGGGTTAGGGTTGAGAATTTTTAACCCGGCAAAAGTTACGGCCCGTTTTGCTCGGACCGATTAACCCGCAGCCCGATAGGGCTGGCCCGAAACCCGGTGGGTTGGCCCGTTTGACATCCCTAGCTTTGTGGAGGTCTATTGATTTTAATTAAAAAATCTGCTTAGTATTTTTCCTTTAAAAGGTTTCTTATATGCACACATATAATTTCTTTGTTATTATATTTTTCAAATTTCTGCATGTAATTAAACAAGCCCAAAAATTCCCAAAACATAATCCAACAAAAGAAATTAATCACATAAGCATGCTTGGAAAGCTGTAAATAATAAAAGCGATAAAACACGCTTTTCCTATTATCTACACATGCTTAAATAGCGTACATAATAAATCACATATCAAACGAGGACAATTAAGGCAAACAAAAATTCCTCGTGGCCCCAAATATAGGAAAAATAAAATCCTATCTATTACAAATTTAATTTGAATTTATTTCGATAAGTCCAAATCTTTTCAAATCTTCCAGAGGCTTCAAATCTTCAATCACCAAATCTTTTGGGATTTAGGCCTTTGTGATATGATGATTTGCCCTAACCCTAATGCAAACCCTAGGGTTTACACAGGATTGCACAAAACACCAAAACCACAAGCCACCGCGACGGGACAGCAGCCGCCGACGACAGCACCACCGCCGCTGCGCGTCACGCGCCCGCACCCTCGGCCGCCGTCCGCCCGCGACGCACGCTGCCGCGCGCCGTTGCCTGCGCCGCCTGCCGCTGCCGTGCGCCGCCCTTCGCTGGCTCCGTCTTCGTTCTTCGTTTCTCGACCCGTCCAATTACATATTTAAAATAAAATTACAAGATCTATGCTATTATAATTTTAAATCTATACTAATCACGGATTTTCTCATGATTTTATAAAATTAATTCAGCCCTACACGGATAAACCACCGCAGGCTGAATTACACGGGTTGCCACGAGGAACAAAAACCATCCACGACATACATAAAATTCAGAACATGCATAACGAATCCATTATGAATAATAGAGCCATAAAACAGAACATGACTCTGATACCAATTTAGGGTTTTAACGTGAACCGAATCACCAAAACCAAATGAACCGGACCGTTTATGGTTATTGTTCACAATCCATTCAAAAACCCAAAGCATGCTCCTATTGAATTTAATGCGTGGATAAAGAATTATCTACCTTAATTCCGTAGTCTCAAAAACGATCTTTCGCATTTGTATTCCCAGATCCAGAATCAACCATGCGATATAATTAAATCTGCGGAATAAGAAATTAGAAATCTAATTTCTAGATTTAATAATGATCAAAATAACAAAAGAGAATGAATGAAATTGTTCTCCAGATTAGATCTTCAGATCTGTGTCCCGGTGCGTTCAGATCTGCTACTGGTGAGGACTCCACAGATCTGTACTTTGAGCAGGACCAGAATTTGAAAATTCTCCTCCTTTTTCTTTCTTGAAAACGGCGCCACTATCTCTCTCTCTAGGTTTTCTGTTTTTCAACTGTGTTACAACTTATGAGAGAGAGTTGTCTATATATAGACCTAGGGTTGTAAACCCTAGTGGGCTCCTGGGCTCAATTCAGCACACTTTCCTTGGGCCAGACCTGAGACCTAATGCAAATAATAAAGTGGGCCTATAAATTAATTAATTCCCGTGTCCACAACCCAGGACACAATTAATTAATTAATATTAATTCTTTTTCACCACATAATTAATACTGACCCACCCCTTTATTACCACGTTATGAGAACGGGCTGCATTAATTGAGAATCCTCATATTTAAGGTTACCGGACATCCATTAATTAATTGGAGCCTCTGACAAGCTCTAACTACAATTAATTAATATCTTATAATTCCTGAGTAGTACCACTCAATCCTTATCACTCGTGTCTGAACTTAATCAGCCTGTAGGACTTTGGCACGATGAATGTTATTGAGCTCCTCAGGGAATGTCCCCATCCTATTACTCGGATATGGTTACCTAAACCGAGTCTCAGGCGGTACTACACGAACTGTTGTTACCCAAGATGCGGATTTACGAGCACGTTACTTAGGCTCTCCACCATGGCAAGTCAAAGCAACAGTCAACCCGTGCAAACCCCTGAACCTTCGTTAGGGTTTGGACTCAATCAATATAACGAGATCTTGTATTTGCTGATGTCAGACAGACGAATATATCTCACTGCGGTCCATCAATACGCCACCTCTGCGTACCAGCATGTCAAGTAACCAAGACAGACTACTTATTCCGACAATGCCGCAGCCATCCGGACAGACGTATCCTCATACGCTGTCTCAGCTGTGATCAGGTTTATGTCTCACTAGGTGTTGTGTGCTGCAGCAAGGTAACTACAGAACTATGCGCAAGTATACGCAATCGACAAGTAATATAGTCTAGGAGACCAGATATCGAACCCTAGAGAGTGTTTAATCAAGCCGTGCACACAATATTGCTTGCAAAATAGGTTTGTGTGATGATTTTCTAAACTAAAATTGCAGAAATGCATAAATGATAAAACTAATTAAAGCTAAAATGATTAATAATTGTTCTTC
>JAPKLW010001402.1:0-18575 GCA_026898455.1 Plectranthus barbatus | reverse complement strand
TGGGTCTTGTAACCTCTCTCTACACTGCCTAGCATGTTCTCACACTACTAGATCTGCATTTTCTTATTAATCTTCATATGTCTATGACAGAATTAATCTTCAAATGAAATTATCAAAACAAGGGTTCTTACAAGTCTCAAGTTCTTTGTATGTCTACACAAGAATTCAAGATTGATCAAGATTTCCTAAGCCTAGATCTCCTCTTGGTCTCCCTAGGTGATATATTCCCTGCCACTGTCGTGTTTAAGGAATCAAACAAACCAAAATCATAATCAAACACCAGATTTGAAACAAGAACAACTTTAGCATATATTCAAGCAAATAAACCAGTCAACAACCCAAGCATTAGGAGTTTAGCTCATGTTCAAACTAAAAAGAAAATAAATAAAAATGGCTAAAATCCAACTATCATTCATCCTATCATCTAAAAACATAAATGGAGATGCAGAAAAACCAGAAGCAATGTGTCCAGCTGCTGCTCTTCTTCTTCCTCCATCTCTGCGCTGCAGCCCCCAGACTTCCTCTCTCTAAAATTATGGCTTGTTGAAGAAGAATGGTTGTTGAATTCTATTTTCTCTCTCTTTGCTCTCAAAATATCTTCACTCTTCCAATGAATCTCCATCCTACACATGGCTCTCCATCCTGCCCTTTAACTCTGATAGCTCACACAGTTGACACCTGTCCAGCTTTTGAGACAGAATCTGAAAAGTGAGCTGATGCTGTCTGCAGGTGGTCCCCCCTGGTGCAGTCTCTCAGCTCGCAGTAATGCTACTCCTATGGTGCAGCATAACTTTCAGCAGATTACTCTTCACTTCTTTGACATGAAACCTGGTTAATCTCACTCATTTTTCTTGCAAAACAACTAAAAACAACAAAACACAACTATACAAGACATATAATGCAAACAAAGGTAAATACAACACTATAACAACTTAAAACGGGTTAGAAACACTCGAAATAACATAAAAGACACTTATTAAACACTAAAATAATAACTCCTAAAGGGAGTTATCACTAGTCAAGTGATCATACTGTCTTCTGCAATCTACAACATGCCGTATGATCGTCCCTATCGGTGAGACAAGAGGATACCATTGTTCATACATGTAAGATTGTTAACAGATAGGAGAAATAAACCGTTGTATACTCATTATAACCCTAATGTTCTAAACCCTAGCAGCTACATTTTCCACGATTTTAGGGGTAGATGGAACTGCTTCCGCGAAGAAAGGGGTTGTTGCAACTGCTGGCGACTTTCTCCCAACCGCCCTGCCTTATCCGTGGGTGCGGTCTTGGAGGTCCTGAGGTGCGCGACTCCCTTTTGCAACCTGCTAGCATCAGCTGCATCCTACTCCAGCTTGCTTTGTCTATCGTACTTGCTTGTAAGGATGTCAATAAAGCCTGAAACCGATGGGTCGGCCTGAAACCGGTGGATTAAAATACAGTTTAGGGTAAAAACATTTCAACCCAAAATTATTTTTAACCGAACGGGTTGAACCCGACGGGTTGATGGTTCGAACGGGCTGAGCCCGGTGGGTTGCAGGTCGGCCCGTAGGTCCGGCAATATTTAATGATATGTGTAATATTTTATTATTCATTATTTCTAATATTATTTATATCTAACTATACCCATTAATTACACACCTAATTCCCTAGACTTAATTTTTCGTCACACAAAATCTCATATATCTCTCCCAGTGACATAGTCCGTTACCCTCAAATCGAAAAATCTCTCATTTCTTCCTCTTTCATTGTCTTCCACTCGTCACTCTCCTAATTAGTGAACCTACTCATTTATTCGTTTCAAGCACCTTTAGCCTCTCATTGTTATATTCACCCAGGTGAAAACTTTATTTAATTTTATAATCCCTATTTTATTACTCCCTCTGTCTCATTTTATTAGTCCCACTTGCCTTTTTTGTCCGTCCGATTTATTAGTCTCGTTTCCTAAAATAGCAAACTTTTTCACACTCACCAATAAATTATTAATTCTACTACACTCACATACATTGATTCTGTGCCATTTTCATTAGGGACTAATAATATGTGATAGAGGGAGTATTTATATGTTGAAGAATAAACTTCTATTACTTGGTATATAAGGATTAATATTTTTATTTTCAATTGAACAACCTTTTATCCACTTATCACTACTTTTTTTGCAAAGATATTGTTATTTGATGTCTTTTATTCATGTTGGTTCATCATTTTCTTTTTCATTTAGCTTTAGGGGTTGTAAATCTTGCCAACCCGACGGGTCAGCCCGAAAACCGGTGGGTTAGGGTTAGGTTAAAGAATTTTTAGCTCGATAAAAATTTAGCCCGATTAACCCGGACCGAATAGCCCGCAGCCCGATAGGGTTAGCCCGAAACCCGATGGGTCAGCCCGATTGACATCCCTACTTGTCTAGGTGACCTGTTTAAGGTATGTGCGTGAGGTGCGGTCCCTAGTGAGATGCTGAGGTGCGTGGCTCCCCTTTGTGACTAGCTGGCTTTAGCTGCGTTCTGTGTACCTTGCTGCGTATGCTGGATGCACCTTGTAAGCTTCACCTGTAAGCTGTGCAGGTACTCTCAGGCCTCAGCTTCGCACCCTACACTTAGACTGGGAACCAGGTGTTGACTCGTTCAAATTGGGTCAGGGTAGGTCCGTTTAGGCCACGGCCCCAACATGTATTTTCGACATGCTCCTTTTCAATGCTGGAAAAAAATTTCATCCTAGATTTAAATATTTTTTGATTGTTTGGACATTAAATTGAGAAATGTAATAGTAAGTACTATAATTGAAAAAAGACACATAATTTATATTAAAATTGATGTTTTGACCTATAAAATACTCTAATTGATTTTAAGAACAAATTCAAAGTTTTATACGAATACTAAGGTTATGAATTAAATAATTTTAATAATCAAATTTTAGTTAAAATTTGAAAAATAATCACTAAGAATATTATGTATTTTAATTGATAGGATGACTTTATGGTTGAAGTAATCAAATTAATTAAGACTATAATAAATTAAAATTATAAAAATTTACTATTAAATATAAATTAATAAATCTCATGTAAAATGTAAAAACGTGGAATAGAGGATTGAGACAAATCGTAATTGATATGCATTCACAGTTATTGAGTGAAATCGGAAATCCCGCCACTTTCTCTCTCCTCTCTCATCTTCTATTGTTACAAATTCAAAACTACTGCTAGTCTGCTATCGCCAGTCTCGTCTTATTTTCTATCGCTCCAAATTCATTCGATTGCTAGCACCTTCAATTTACACGGAGATAAATCAAACAAGGAAAACTATGGAAATTAATTCGCCTTTTCCTGGATCTAGGCAATCGAAACTGAAGAAATCGTTCAACCGCGGCTTGCGCTGCTTATTAACTGCCTGCTCGGGCGAGGTGAGGGTTTTTGTTTCTCCTCGCTATTGATTTTGTTTCATATGTGATATTCTTCAATTTACTTTTCTGCAATTTTGATATTATTTTTCTTCATTAAGGAATTCCGTAAAGCTTTTCCGAGTTTCACTGCACTTGAGCAAGATCGCCTCCACCAGCTCTTTGTCCAGGTACTCTTTAAGCTTTCTTCTAATTTTTAGTGCTATTTTTGGACTTCATTGGTATTCTAGCTTTCTTCTGGTGTTTCAGTTTCTTCAGAAGGCACAGCGCTGCGGGAACATTTTGTTCTTTTCACCAAGAAAATAAAAGAATCCAATAAAATGCTGTTTTAAATGGCTATTTTAGTTAACATTTGTGTTTTGTGGCAAAATATTATATGCATTCTGCGTTAAAGTGCCCGCATTTTATTGATGATGACTGACTATGGAAGTTGAGTTTCCAATGTAGAATTAAAGAAAGCATAAAACTGAGCGTCATATACTTTTTACAGAAAAGTTGGACATTTGGTTTATAAGTAGATAGAGCAAAAGTAATCTATAGAAATGAATTACCTAGGCTTTATCTGCACTTTGTTGCATAAGTTTTAGTTGTCAGTTAGGGTACTGCATCTCATTTTGTTGCAAGCTAGTTCGTTATCAAACAAACAAACACAATATATTTTTAGGCAACTGCCATGGCTTTCATCGAAGTTATTTCTATTATTAATAATTTATTTTGTTTTTGTTGCCATTCATATCATTATGTTCTAGTAATGAAATATCAATGCAACCTCCTACTTACTTAATGTTAACTGTCTTTACTTTACTCTTAATCTATTCCAGGTTGTCTCTTCTGCGCATCAAGATATTGAGGTATGCAATCACTCTCTTCAAACTGAGATTTGGTCTTACTAAAGTTATTTGGTGAAACAAGCATGCTGTTGATATCTACAAACTAATGTCATCTTTCTATCAATATGAACTAGCATGCTGTCAGTTGTTGAAACAAGCATGCTGTCAGTTGTTGAATACTGTTTCTTTCATACAAGCATGCTGTTGATATCTACAAACTAATGTCATCTTTTATCTATATTAACTAATTCATCAACAATGATATGCATCTATTTATTTGTATTGCCTAAGAGCTCACATCATTTTTTCGCTGTGATAGTTTGGTAGTTTATTTGTCGTCACTGCTTATTGAGTTATCTAGTTATTGTCTTGATACGTTGGGTTGTGGATCTACACGCCTTGCATGAGCCGCAACCACTCTTTAAGCTATCTTTATCTCTTTTATGAATTATGCTTTTAGGAAGTATCAAACTAGACTGGTGCAATTTGGGAGGAACCTTAGGGTTTGAGAATCATGATGTTTTCTTAGCCGAGGAATTTTTAGGTTTATATGTGCATCTGAGTGACAGAGTCTATCAACGACATGGCAGGCAAGTTTGAAGATGGATTTATGATTTGATTAGTAATTCTGTTTCCAATTACTATATTGTTTTAGTATAAAGTAGGCTCTTGCTTGGGCTTTTTAAAGTATTTAATTTTAAACTATGCTCATGTATGAACTTTTAAAGTTTTTAAAGTTTTATTTTAGTATAAACTAACGAAACAAGGATCATCAAATTCCTATGCTTTATGAGTCTGCCATATAGCTATATGCACAAGGAAAATGGTGCGCACAAATATTGAGATCAGGGTAGATATGGTCCAATTGTAATCCGTATGAAACTGTACGAGAAGACAATACTTGTAAAAGTTCGATTCCAGTTATCTAGAAATTGCTAGACTTGATAAACTACATGGGGTTTGTTGGCCAATATGAAGAAATCCGCATTTCTAGAGTTTTGGTTGACAGTCGGGGAACACGATACATGGATCCTATGAAGATATCCATGGTTGAAGTCCAGCGGATACTGAAGACCATCAACTGTACATGTAGGTTTTTCGGCTGTGGGGGTTGTAGCTTATTGCCTAAAGCTACCTGACATGTGGTAACTGGTATTGATAGTCGGGGAACATGACACATGAACCTTACCAAGATATTTATTACAACCTTAGTATTAGGGGTGACCAAGAATGTTGGAGTCACGGAGGATGTCTCAACGGGATGCTGCTAAGGTACAAGTATTGGTGCCTTGGGTGATTCACTGACAGGTGGAACTTGGTGGATTGGTCGGGGATGTGCATGGATGAGGAGCCAAGCATAACTTGGTCGAGTACTTGTGGAAAACACTCGTGATAATTTGTGTGGAATGAATCGTGGTGCGCAAATGAGGAGCTTGGCACGAGTACTGTGCGTCGTTTAGCAGGCAGCTAAGTACTCTGCGGATGTGGTAACCCGTACTCGACGGGAACTTGGTACCTGTTGGAAAAATACGTGCAGGTGTGGGACTTGTGCGAGAGATGGACGAGTGCTTGTGGGAGTGTTGGGGAACTCGTCGGGCAACTGAGTTTTGTGCTGGCATGCACGCGGGTGGGGGTTGTGCACGCATGATCAAGATATTGTGGCAAGTTACAGGAACAGCAGAGAGCTGGGCTCAGAGCTGTGGGAGCATTGGACGATGTTGCGGGAAATTGGCATGCAGGTGCGCCAAGCCCAGAGATGTGCGGAAGATTGGCACGGAGTATTGCACGGCACGCGCACGCGCACAGTGTGTGCGCCTGGCAGTTACAGCACGGAAGGACGCGACCCTTTGGCCAAGTCACGCAACACTTCGAATTGTGACGAGTCATGCAGAAGTCACAAGGTTGCTTTGCAACTTTGGAAGGCTGGAAAGATTGTTGAACGGAAGTCAAAGGTTGCCAAACATTTCTAAGTGTTTTGACTTGTCAAAAACACTAGTGATTGGATATGTCCATCACCTATAAATAGATAGGGCATTAGGACCTTGTTAGGGCATTAGGACCTTGTTGGGTAAAAAAAGAGTTATGTTTAAATCTTTGTACAAGTACTTTTGTAAATGTTTGTGATAATAATAATATGAAGGTTATTCCTGTAAGTCTTGGTGTCCTGTTCTTCCTCTACTTGTTGCTTGTGAAACTTGTGGGAATTTACTTGTACAATATATGACCCTTCTCCTTAAGCAACCTCAAACATGAAAGTTGGTGAGTTAGGCTGGTTGGTTCGTGGGGAATCAATGCCGCACACGACAAAAAATTGTGAGCGAGTTTTACCTGTATGACATTTGGTATCAGAGCCAGATTATGTTGGTTCTGACCATATTTTGCTGGTAGAAGGTGGGCCTAGCATGCAAACTTTCCTTGTAGGCATTAAATCATGGGGATTTCTTTCCAAGTTATTAGCATTTAAGTTTTGGAAACTGTTGCCTAATTTTGAGATTGTTGGCTGAGCAAAATGGTGCAACAATGTGAGTTTGCTGCGTTGGAGGAGCGAGTCTTTCAACTTAATATAATGTTGGGTGATTTGCCGAAGAACGCGAATCAAACACCCGTGATGGAACAAGTTCATCCGTATGCATCAGAAACTCTCATATTTGCCTTTATTTGTTGAAGGGCAAATCGTTTCAAGTTCGGCAGACTTGCAGATGTTAAGGCCCATGTATATTGGCCCATACCAATTGCTTTATATACACATCAACCCACTAGTATTCATCATTCTCTCACACTTTCAAGGTATCTAACATGGTATAGAGCCAAAATTAGGGTTTGGGTTAAATCCTTTTCAATTTTTTTTAAAACCCACCTAAGATCCTTGGCCATGTCATTGGCCCCGCACCATCCCTGTCACCGACACCGTCAGCATCCCCGTCTCCGGCCGCCACCGCCCACCGTCGCTGCCGCTGTTTCAACTAGCCTGCTGCTGCGTTTCTGCTGCAGCATCCCCGTTTCTGCTGTCCTAGGGTCTGAATATCGTCGCCTACCTGCTGTCTCTGCATCGCCGCCGCTGCTTTCGGTCACCGCTGCCGTCTGCCTCCGGCCGTCTAGGGTTCTGCCCTGCTTCTCTGTTCCTTATATTTTTCTGCTGCTTGCTGCCCTTGTTTGAGACTGCTGCTGCCTGCTGCCCTCGTTTGAGACTGCTGCTGCCTCCTTGGCCTTTTAATCATGTCTCAAATCAATGCAATTACAATCCACATTACACTTGATGGTCATAATTACAGGGAATGGCTTTTTGTGTTGAAACTGCGCTGCGGGGTTTTGGGTTAGCTTTCCATTTGACTGATGATGCTCCGAACCTCAAAACCGACAACACTAATGCTGAGGATATTTAAACTTGGACCATCGCAAAGTTATGGCTGCATTTGCTAATAGCGTTAAACAGTCCATGATTATGAGTCTTTCTACGTTCCGAACAGCTAAAGGCATGTGGTCTTATTTGCAAAAACGTTATGTTCAGGACAGTGGTGCTCTTAGGCATACTCTCATGCAGAAAATTCACCAAATTGAACAAAAAGATTTGTCCATTGACAAATATTATTCAGAATTTGATCGTTTAATGGGTCCTTTGCTCTCTATGGTACCTCATTGCACTAATGCTGGATGTCCTGCACATAAATTCATAGATGAATTTTTCACATACAGATTTGTGATGGGAGTTCGGGCAGAATATGAGTCTATACGAATTCGATTGCTTCACAGTTCTTCTCCCCCAACCATGGCACAAGCTCTATCTGATTTGATTGCTGAAGAGACTTGTCTCACCTCTATGTCTGCTTCTCCTTTGACAGTGCCTCACAGTGTTTTGGCAGCCTCTCAGAAGACATCTTCTCAGCAACCTAGTACATCTAAGAGTGGACCTTTGGAATCATGTAAGCATTGTGGCAAGACAAGTCACACTTCTAACAATTGCTTTTCACAACATCCTGAGAAACTTGCTGAGTATCGTGCACGCCGAGTTGCATGTGGTCGGGGTACTTCTTCAACTCCTAGAGGCACTGTCTCTGTTGCTGTTGCCTCACCTGTCCATGCTTCTCAGTCTTCATGGGTTCTTGATTCAGGGGCTTCCTTTCATGTGACATCTGATCAATCACACTTGGTTGCAAGCAAGCCCGTTAGTGATGGTGTTTCTATTCAGACAGCGGATGGTACATTATGTTCTATTACTCATCAGGGTTCTCTTTGCACTTTCAATTTTTCTGTTCCTGATGTCTCATTTGTTCCTCAGTTGTCTATGAATCTCCTTTCTGTTGGTCAGATTACTGATCACGATTGCTTTGTTGGATTTGATGACTCATTTTGTTTTATTCAGGACCGTCGAAGTGGGAATGTGATTGGGACTGGCCATCGCCGTAGGGGTTCTTCTAACCTATATGTTCTAGACACACTGCGACTTCCTCTTTCCAGTGCTCGCGTTTCTTCTGCTGCATTGTCATCCACCACCACCTCGTTCGCCAAGTGGCATCATCGTCTGGGTCACCTCAGTGGGTCACATTTGTCTACTTTAGTTAAAACTGGGTGTTTAGGTCTTACATCTTTTGAGTCTAGTTTTCACTGTAAGGGTTGTAAGCTTGAAAAGCAAATTCAGCTTCCATACTCTTCTAGTTTGTCACATTTTGTTAAACCTTTTGATCTTGTTCATTTTGATGTATGGGGTCCTGCCCCTTTTGTTTCCAAAGGTTGTCATAAATACTATGTTATTTTTATTGATGATTATTCTCGATATACTTCGATTTATTTTCTGAAAAATCGATCTCAATTATGTTCTGTTTACCAGCCCTTCTCTCGTATGGTTCACACACAGTTTTCCACTCCTACTAAAATTTTTCGCTCTGACTCTGGTGGTGAGTACTTATCTGATACTTTTCGTCAGTTTTTGACATCTGAGGGTGCTCTTGCCCAGCTATCTTGTCCTGGTGCTCAAGCCCAGAATAGCATTGTTGAACGCAAACATCGTCATATCATAGAAACTGCCCGTATACTTTTGATTGCTTCTTTTGTTCCATCTCACTTCTGGGGAGAAGCTGTTTTCACTTCTGTTTATCTTATCAACAGACAACCTTCATCCAAACTATCTGGTAAATGTCCCGGGGAAATCCTTTTTGGTACTCTCCTAGATATGATCATCTTCGTGTCTTTGGATGTATGTGTTATGTTCTTCTTGCACCTCGTGAGCGAACGAAGTTGACTGCTTAGTCAGTGGAGTGTTTTTTTGGGTTATAGTCCTGAACATAAAGGTTATCGTTGTTACGATCCTTCCTCTCGTCGTATGTGTATATCTCGTGATGTGACATTTGTTGAGGATCGTCCTTTCTTTTATAATTCTTCTACTCATTCTTCATATTTTCCAATAGAGTCTACAAATCTTCTCTGTTTTCCTCAGACTTCCTCCACTACTTCTAACTCTACTCCTGTCATCACACCTACTCCTAGTGCAGCTCCTCCTCTCATCCCTTAGAAGCCCCCTATCATGCATGTCTACCACCGTCGTTCCAACGCTCAGATAGTAGATCCACCTGTTCATACTTCCTCGGCCAGTCCTGATGATCCTATTTCCAATGTCTCTAACAACTTTGATGAGTCACATGCTATTGTTGATGAGGTGCAGGTTGGACGGTGATATTATCTTCGCAATCGGACTACTATTGCTCCTCCTGATAAACTAGGTTTTCCACATGTGAGTGCTGTTACTGAAGAACCTTCCACTTATCAAGAAGCTGTTTGTTATCCTGAATGGCAACATGCTATGTCTGAGGAGCTGGTTGCTCTTACTCATACCGGCACATGGGAGTTAGTCCCCTTACCATCACATGCCATACCCATTATATGTAAGTGGGTCTTCAAAATTAAGACAAAGTCAGATGGTTCTGTTGAACGATATAAAGCTCGTCTTGTTGCTAGAGGTTTTCAGCAGATTCAGGGACAAGACTATGATGAGACCTTTGCTCTGGTTGCTCACATGACCACTGTTCGTGCTCTTATTGCAGTGGCTGCTACTCACTCTTGGACTATTTCTCTGATGGATGTTAAAAATGCTTTTCTTCATGGTGATTTGCATGAGGAAGTCTATATGCAGCCGCCCCCAGGTGTTGAAGCCCCTTCTGGACATGTTTGTCGCCTTCGCCGTGCTTTGTATGGTCTCAAACAAGCTCCACGTGCTTGGTTTGAATGTTTTGTCTCTGTTATACGGAATGCTAGATTTTCACCTAGTGATCATGATCCTGCTCTCTTTATTCATCTCTCTTCACATGGGCGCACATTGCTCCTTTTATATGTTGATTACGGGAGATGATGCAGACCATATTTCACATGTGAAGCAGCAACTTAATCAGGAATTCCATATGTCTGATTTGAGACCTTTAAGCTATTTCTTAGGCATTGAGGTGTCATTCTGACAAAGGTTATTATTTGTGTCAATCCAAGTATATTATCAATCTTATTGCTCGGTCCGGTATCACTGATAATCGGTTGGCTGCAACACCATGGAGCTTCACTTACAGCTTCGTCCTACTGATGTATACCTCTTGAGGATCCTTCTCGATACCGACACATTGTCGGTAGTCTTGTTTATCTCACTGTTACTAGGCCGGACATTGCTCATGCAATTCATATTCTGAGTCAGTTTGTGAGTGCTCCGACTTCGGTCCATTTTGGGCATCTACTTCGTGTGTTGAGATACTTACGTGGTACATCATCTCAAGGTCTGTTCTATGCTAAAAATAGCCCGCTTCAGCTTTATGCTTACTCGATTCCACTTGGGCTGAGTGATTAGACAGATCGACGTTCTATCACTGGGTATTGCATTCTCCTTGGTTCTTCTCCTCTTGCTTGGAAATCCAAGAAACAAATAGCAGTTTCTCGATCTAGTACAGAGGCCGAACTTCGAGCTCTTGCCACCACCACTTCAGAGATTGTATGGCTTAGATGATTGTTAGCTGATTTTGGTATTTCCTGTGATACTCCAACACCTCTTTTTTTGTGATAATACTGGTGCCATCCAGATTGCCAATAATCCGGTGAAGCATGTACTTACAAAATATATTAGTGTTGATGCTTCCTTCACTCGGTCTCACTGTCATCAGATCACCATTGATCTTTAGTATGTGCCCTCAGAACAAGAAGTTGCTGACCTTTTCACCAAAGCACAAACTCGAGAACAACATCGACTTCACTTACTCAAACTCAGTGTTTTTGATCCACCTTGAGTTTGAAGGGGGTGTTAAGGCCCATGTATATTGGCCCATACCAATTGCTTTATATACACATCAACCCACTAGTATTCATCATTCTCTCACACTTTCAAGGTATCTAACAGCAGACACTTGCTGATTCGGTCAAAGATAGGTTGGAGGGTCTTATTGATGACCTGCGACTTGTAAAACATGTCCTGTGCAATGTAGAAGGAGGATCTCTAAAGTCAAAGTGCTAGAGCCTAATTCATTTGAAGGCACTCGGAGTTCTAAAAACTTGGAGAATTTTGTGTAGGATGTGGAGGCCTATTTTCAAGCCGCCCATGTTCCCAACGAGGAGAAAGTCACTATTGCGGATATGTACCTTACCAAAAATGCTAAATTGTTGTGGTGCTCACGTTTGGTTGAAAGTTCTCACGCTGGACAAGTGAGAAACGAGTCATGGGATAAAATCAAGAAAGAATTGCGGGAGCAATTCCTTCCTTTGAACACATCTTGGATGGCCTTAGATGAGATGAGAACGCTGATGCAAGGGGAGTCCATTCGTGACTATATCAAGAAGTTCAATTCTTTGATGCTTGATGTGGGAGACATGAACGAGGAAGACAAGTTGTTTAACTTCCTTACAGGGTTGCAGCCTTGGGCACAAAAGAAATTGAGGCGCCAAGGAGTGAAGAATTTTCAATCCACCATGGCTGCAGTTGATGGCTTGATAGATTATGAATCTGTTGGTTCATCTACCTAACCTAAGAAGAAGACCGTGGACTTTACAAGAGGAAGGAACGAGTCATTTCAGAGGAGGGCTGAAAAGGGGAAGCAACCGGAGGATAGCAAGTGTCCAAAACGGGTTAGAGTGAATGCCCTTATTGCTGCAGAGAAACATGAAAAGCATGAAGAAGATGATGTAGTCCGACTTGGGGTTATACGTGAATTATCCTCGGGTGAAGAAGATGGAGATTTTGTCGGCCAAGACATGATGAGGATGTCATCAAGTTTTGGTGGGGGAGGTATGTTGCACCCTTAATTCTAGGGTTGACCGACACATGTTCTAGTTGAGGATGTCTCGGCGGGATGCTGCCAAGGTATGGGTATGGGTGATTCAGTGATGGGAAAATTGATGGAACTCTGTGGATTTTCCAGGATGTGTATGAAATGAGGAGCCAAGCACAAGTTGGTCGAGTAATTGTGGAAAATATTTGTGATTATTTGTGTGGAGTGAGTTGTGGTGCGCAGATTAGGAGTTGGGCACGAGTTTAGCTGAGTATCGGGCATCAGATAGCAGGTAGCTGACTAGTGTGCGTGCATGGTGACCTGTAGGCAATGGGAATTCGGTACCTGTCACGAAAATACGTGTAGGTGTGGGACTTGTGCGGGAGATGGAATAGTGCATAGGAGAATTGTCGGGTGATCGAGTCTCGGGCGGGCATGATGCAGAGCATGCACGCGGGTGGCCGAGTCATGTGGGCAAGGCTGTGCTTTCATGATCGAGATGTTGCGGCAAGTTGCGGGAACTGCCGAGAGCTGGGCTTAGGGCTACGAGAGCCTTGGGCAATATTGCGGGAAATTGATGCGGGTGCGTTAAGGCTCATAGATGTGTGGAAGATTGGCACGGAGTACTGCACGGCGCTCGCACGGTGCGTGCGCCCGACGGGACTTGCTTGGGATGTTGCACTGGTGCACGCGTGCCCAATGATTACAACGCGAAGGGACGCGACCCTTCGGCCAAGTCACCTAACAGTTCGGGTTTTGACGAGTCATGCACGAGTCAAAAGGTTGCTTTGGACCCTTGGAAGGCTATTATACAAAAGTGGAAGCTTGCCAAGCATTTCCATACGTTGTGACTTGTCAAAAACACTAGTGATGGGGCGTGTCCATCACCTATAAATAGATAGGGCATTGTTGGTCGAGAAAAAAAGAGAATTATGTGAGTGTCTTTGTACAAGTACCTTTGTAAATGTTTGTGATAATAATATAAAAGTTATTCCCGTAAGGACTAGTGTCCTGTTCTTGTTGCGCTATGTGTTGCTTGTGAAACTTGGGAATTTACTTGTACAATATTTGACCCTTCTCTTAACCAACCTCAAACACGAGAGTTGGTGAGTGAGGCTAGTTGGTTTGTGGGGAATCAATGCCACATACGATAGAATTTTCTGAGCGAACTTTACCCATGTCACAATATCCATGGTTGAAGTCTGGCCGATACCCAAGACCCTCAACTGCACATGTGGATTTTCAGATTGTGGGGGTTGTACTTGTAGCTTATTGCCTAAAGCTATTTGACATGACTCCGTTGCATCCGGTAATCCATGTGTCTTTGCTTAAGTTGGCATTGGCACATTAACTTCGATTGGATTATACTGGTCCTTTTTATCATAACAGGTGTTAATTTAGGGTTCACAAAGGAGGACATGCTCTGCTATTCTGGAAGGACGTAGACAAGTTGTAAAAGCAATTTTCTAATTTTAGCCTTGTGGTCGAGGCTCTTATGCAGAAGGCCACAATTGATGGGCCAGACTTGCAGTTTTACATGCTGCTCATACGTGACAGGCAAAGTGTTTAAATAGATATAAATTTCTTTTGAGCTTTTTTGTTATTTTCTATTAAGTTGGGTCAAATACCTTACCTGCATATCGTTCATGGGCTGCAGCCACTATTTAAGCTGTGTTTATTTCTTTTTTGAAATATGCTTTTAGGAGTTATCAAACTAGGCTGCCACTCTGTTGCTTGCTGAACCTTAGGGTTTGCGAATTCTAACATTTAGGGTTCTTGTTTGGTTGGATTTTATTGGAGCTCGTTTTTCTTTTGTCTAGTTCAATTGTTTGTGTTTTCTCTATTTAGTTGCCTTGATCAAATTCTTTACATTTTCATACTGTTTTTAAGCAAAAGAGATATGTGTTTATTTGAAATAGTCAATAATTGTGAGACTATCTTTCTATTTCTCTTATCTTGCAGGAACAATTTGAGTCGATATTTCTGGAGACACAGGTATTTTTCAATGATATGTTGTGCAGGGAGGTAGATTGTATGATGTATCACAGTTGGAAATGTTTGACTCTCCAAATTTCTTCCTATTTTTTCTCTGATTAGAACCTTAATTTCAATTCCTTATAGCTGGTTAAAACCAATAGATTAGTTTCATTATGTGTACAAAATCAGTGTATATTCAGCTACGTGCTCATATGAATCCTCCAAGAACTTTCTTTGCCTTTTCTGTAGGCAGGAACTGTTCTTGATACTGTAGAAGAGCTAGTGGAAGAACAAACTCTGGATCCGCTGCATTTCAAGAAGTACACCTCTATATCACTTAATTAGCTCTGTAACTACCAAGCTTCTCCTAACAACTAGTTACTAATTGAATGAAACCATGTGATATAGTAATTTTTTTTATCTATTAATACTGTAAAAGAGAAAAGTTCATCAAAATCACAATGCTGCTACTTTCCCTCCTAAAAACATCACATCAACATTAATTTCTATTTTATATATTAATTTGTTACTTAACACATATAAAATAAACAATTATAACAATTTCAACAAAATTATGTTTGTGTCTTTTTCTTTGAGATGTAACATTTTCTTTCCGTTCATTATTTTTTTAAATTTTTGCTAAACTTATATACATCTATATTGTTGGATATATAATATAAAAAAACTATATTATAATTATAAGCATAATTCATGCAACGCGCGCGGGTGTTAAGATAGGGCAATAATAGCTCACAAATTTCGTAGTCTACACTCCTATCTGAGTTTGGTTTACACAGAAACTCTTGTTTCCTTTTGTTAGACTTTTGAACTCACTTTTGCTGTTTATCTTTCCTGAGTCGACAATATAACTAAAACCTGCAGGAGTAATGTAGGAGAAGTGGTCCAAAAACTGTCAGAAGCAAAGAAAAATGAGGTCAATCATTTGATGGGGCTATTGGAGAAGGTGAGCTCAATGGAGAACACCTCGATGCTTGTATGAATTAAATGGACAAGTTTGATGGTCCAGATAGTAACTTATGTTACAATTATCTGACAGTAGTAACTCCAGTGGGTCAAAGAATAGAGTAACTTAAGTTTCTCTATATTCCATTAATAGATTAATTCATCTTCCTTAGGTAGTAGAATATTGCAGTAACATTGATGACGTGAAGTATATAAAAACTATGTGTTTCACCAGATTAATCAACTCTGCATTCCTTACTGCGAAGAATGTGGATGATATGAAAAACTGTTTCTTGCTGATTTTTCTTGATTATCCTTGGATACCAAAATTTGAGCTGTTGCACTTCTGTACTTTGCCTTCCGATTATCCTGTTTGGTCAGTTAACTCATGAAGCAAATGTGCAGTTGGCAAAATTTTAATTTTTCCTAGCATCCTTCTTTCCATCATATATGCATTCTTTGCTTTCTGTTTTCCATTTTTTTGTTGATCAGTTTTATGGAGTTCTTTACTGCCCATCTGTTTCTTTTCCTTTGTGACTACCTTTATTAGGCAGAAGAACATAATCGTAAACTTAAAGCACGTGTTGAACAACTCAAGAAAGAAAGACAAGACTTCTCTGGAGCTACAAATCTTATGAATGAGGTTTTGGCAGCTGTTAAATTTTTGCTTTACAGTCATAGATGCACTATGCCAATGGCATCAACTAATGGCTTTTTTCATTACACAGTTAAGGACCAGAATCATGAACTATGAAACTAGCGACCGTACATCCATGTCAATCTCTTAATGTGGTAAGGACTGTATTGTACTCTACTTAGAGTGAAAACTGCAGACCAACAGGTAGACTGCTAGATCTTTGTTGTGCTCAAATAGCAGCATCCGGTAAGGTCTATGCTTGATTTGGTACTGGAAATCCATGCGCATGTATTATTGTCATTCACATTCTTGTAACTCTTAAATTAGTTCATATAATTGTCTTCTTTACCAGCTTCCAGTTTGTTTTTGTGACTTAAACATTTCCCATAGCGTTACAGCCTATAAATCTCAATAATTTCCAATCTCTGCCTCTTAGATCAGCTCAAGAGTTCCTAAAAACCTTTTCAGCCTCTACTTTTAATTATATAGCTGACTTCTTTATTTCACTTTTTTTTTTTATAGAGAGCTGAAAGTCCTCGATGAAATTATGCAATCTATTGGCAGTTGACCAAATCGAAATCAAAATGTCAATCTTCATTCTGTATCATCTGTGCATTACTAGGCATGATATAGATAGCCTAAAATATTATTTGACTTGAACCAGAGGATTAGTAGCTCACGGATAAACCTAATCTTTGTTAGAGGCAGGCTGAATACCAAATTCATACCTACCCCATGAAACATTTAGTTATTGGCTACTCGGCTTCACATGTCTTAACTCAAAAACTAATGCCACGTAATGGTGATTTGGTGCATTTCACTCATATGACTATTCTGCTGCATCACACCACACGGTAACGTGCACATTTCATGATTGAGAAAAGTAATCACACACACCACACCAAAGAGCATCTAAGGAGCTCATATTTAGATATTTTCATTATAAAACCATTTTATCTTCTTACCATGTTGCTTATGAGTTGGTTAAATGTGCATGTTTAGGGATAGAAAAGTTTATCAAGAAAAAGTAGGCTTAACTTCCATTCTTGTCTGTATACCCCATGAATCTAGCTGACTAGGACAAGGGAATATGAAAGCCTGGCAAAATACCTATGTTTATACAAATGTTTATCACACTAATATTTTCTTTTATTTTTCCCAATGCCTATTGCTGATTGACTTTTCCAATTGATATTATTTAGTCGCTTGCGTTTGTATCCTTCATTAAATGCCAGCATTTGACCTGTCCCTTTTTGTCTGATCTCACGATTTGTTTAATATGAAGAAAAACTTAGGATGGTTTAGATTTTTAATTCTCTATGCATTGTTTTTATTGTTCAAAGCCATTGAACCATCTCCCTGCCAGCCTTTGTTTATTTTGGCTTTCGTTTTTATTTTTATTTTATTTTACTAGGGGTCAGTATGAGGGCTCCATCATTGGTATACATGATAAGTTTTGGATAAATAATTAAATAGTTGTAGTTTGGGAGGTGACGGTTCCTGAAATAAAGTTTTTGATTAATTTATTTTGTTAGATTTTGCAGTCAACTCTGGATTAAATGCGGCCATAAAATCAAAAAAGTGAAATTCTTTCAAATCGTAGTTTTAATGTTTGACAAAAATTGTTGATGACAAAACTGGACACTTGGGGCGAGCCTTTCGCTGCTGTTAATATACGACTTGTTTTAGATTGCGACAAACGGCATGCAATAAATCATCGATTGCGTTTACTTTTCCATTTAATCGACTCTGAAATTCATCCAAATTATTAATCAAATTGAATGCAATGTTGGGATAGTGATGTAAATATGTGTAGGTGTGTAATATATTTATTAGGGATTAATAAACAAATAAATTATTGGTTGCATAAGTTTAAAATATTATGTGGATTTTTTGTAGCAGTTACATTTGATATTTATAATTTGATGGAAATGGTAGTATTACTTCGTGTTATTATTTGTCAAGTTATTATGAATCAGGTTCTCCTTTCTCAACCCACATAAGAGAGTAAGAGAAATTTAGCAAACTAAGGAGTATTATTAATCAACGATGATCCCGAAAGATAATTAAATTATCGATTTGGTATCTGAAAAATGAATTCTTGGTTCAGGACTTGAATGAAGTACTTAAAAGATTTTATAATTCTCAATCATGATTGAGAATTTTACGATTTTTAATGTCATTATTTGAGAATTTATTTTTTGAGTCTAATTAGACTATTTTGTGGATCATGAATCGAGATTTCTCCTTTTAGTTATTAGTTTAGTACCTGAAATATGATTCTTAGTTTAAGACAAAATATTTCAACTAAGGATTTGATTTGATAATTAAATTGTTTTTCACATTCTAAATTAACAATATTCTGCAAAATAATTATGAGAATCATTATTTTCAAGAGTATTCAAATTTCTTACAAGTGTACATGCAATTGAAAACTATGTGTTTTTTATGGACTCAATGTACATGTGTGCATATCTTAATATTGGAGGAGACTTGGTCAAAATATCAATCAACAAATAATATGCGTATAAAGAACAAAAAAAA